>JAGDQP010007223.1:0-68394 GCA_022664845.1 Lepisma saccharinum
TCTTGTAGCGATCCTTTATTTATTTTATTTTGATTTTCTGATAATATCTTTATTTCGCATCATAAAAAACAAGGCTTTAAAAATTCCCTGCTCCATGTTAACATCTTAATTTTTAGCATTCCGGAAGCACTGTTATCACGTGTTCAAGTCACCAGCGATGTGATTGGTAGATCAGTGCGTTGAATTCAATAAAAATAGGACAGGTTCTAAATAGGACGAATTGGATGAGAAGACTGGAATTCAAGAGATTTCCTGTGTGGAGTCTCTGACTCGTGACGTCATTTTCATCCAATTGCTTGTTCAACGCTCTTATTCAAGCTTTATTGAATCGTGTACGAGGGGCTTTACAAACCCTCATGGATCACGAAAAGAATGAATTACCTAGCAAGTTCTCTGACCTTCACCTTCACCTTCACGCAATAATTCCCTGGTCAACAATTGCACTAGTAATTCTTATATTGATCCTATTTGTGATTATAAATATTATTTTGTGTTTTGTATATCATCGTATGAGGATAAAGAAAGTCTAAAAGAACTCTGTCTTTCCAGAAATGGTTGTTTTATAGACTGTAATAGTGATCGCCGCGCTAGCCATTCTTCTTACAGTTTAATTTGAATATCTACTCTATCAAATGAATAATACTTTCAAGTCAAAAAGTGAACATTTCACGAACAATGATTTCGCACTTGATAAGATCATACAGACTAACAGTGAAACCATACATGACACTTCTAACATTGAACATTCGTTCGCAACAGAAATACAATTGGTCAATAATCCGTGTATCCTTTCGTTCTACCTACGAAGCACATAAGATAAAACCATAGGAGCACTACGATATGTTTTGGTTGAGCCGTTCATCTCTCTCTAAAAGCTATATTGAACTGATCAATACCATTATAAATTTAAAGACATATATGAAGTCAGGGAGCGGAGCGTGCGATCATCCCCTCCAGTCTAAACCAATATGGACCAAATTTTCAATCCTAACTCAGTGTTTCTCGTTTGTAATCGCTATGAAGCCCGTTTTCGGTACATTTATAGCATGTGTTTTTATATGAATAGTCCGGTACATGCAAAAATTCAAGAATGTTCAAAAATTAAGTCATAAATTTAAAAAACGGGCCGCACAGCGATACTAAGCGTATAAAAACTAAGATCTGAAAATTTAGTCCATATTGGTTTAGACTGGAAGTGGATGATCGATGTTAAATGTTTGCTCTGTCGTCTATCTTTCGACACTAGCCGATCAATCCAGTATATAGTTACGTAGAGCTCGTGGGTGGGGCAATCATTTTCTTTTTGTTCAGATTAATTATAATAAACTTCTTCGTCTACTCCTTTCCTTCCAACTTTCGTTGCTACCATGATTGTACAAGTAAAATGCTCGAATGTTCTATTCCATAATTTATAAATCAATTACAATTTCAATGTTTGTTCGATGGATTGTATAACAAAGAAGAGACGAAGTTCAATATTGAATTATCTCACTAAATTTCACAAATCCTGACTTTCACTCGACGAGTTTAATATTCATGAATCATTATTATTTGTTTCAGGTCCAGCGCAGATTGCTCTACAAGATTATGGACATATAATGGTCAATATTTGGGTACGTTGGGAATGTCTCGGCCTTGGCCTCCTTTGTCAAAATATACAGATTTTGAAACAATGACTCTTATATATCCTCCGGATATCAAAAGGCAAGCTTCATTCTCAACAATGAAGGTAATTTTTAGAAGAGAAAGAAACTGAACTGAAATTATAAGATTCCTAAATTCTAATTTAATAATTATGAATTAACATGATGAGATACAGTATGTTCCGTAATGGCTTGTTTAGATTACTAAGATTGTTACGAAGATAAAACATCATGGTTGAAATAACTCCGCTTAGACTACGGAACTTCTTGGTTACCATGCTTGTACTGCCATTGTCAGTAAAGAAACATATTACATGTTTAGAGTAAGGAATCTCCTTTTTCCATACTCTAAGGTTAGACGGAAGAGGTTTAAATTATAAAATAATGAACACAAATCAATTGATTGTAGCGTAATATTTTGTAGATTAGTTCTGCTATCATTCTTTTATACTTTAAAAGTGATACATACTACTAGGATGATATATATTTCGATAAAGAAAGAAAGAAACTCGCCAAGTGAGCTGCGCTTAACGGCCATCTTGCGTTTAGATAACTAACGTAAGTAGATAACCGTCGTAAGTTGACTCTGGTTAAATTTGAAACCCATGTTAACGGAAACTGTTGTTTACATTACTAAAATGATCTTGGATAACGTTGACCATGGTGAGATGTTAGTAATGTAAACAAGTCGTAAGGAAAACGACAAGGTGCAGACACGTGTTCCTCATAACAAAAACAAGACGGAAGCTTATATCTCATTTTGATGAGAAATATTTCGTTTCTGAACTGCTGCCAGTCGAAATTTCGAACCACTAGTAGATGGCTGACAACATTGCACGTTAGTATAGGCATGAAACTTCGCACATGTGCTTAATCCCGTATCTAAATCCATGGCTTAATATGATCCGCTCTTCTATTTTTTTTCCGTATGCTCTTGTTTTGGTTTTTACGCAGCGCAGTGTTGCCAGCCATACGCCAACAGTCGGGAATTTCTACGGGCAACACTGCGGAAACGAGGCATTTTTCATCAAGATAAGCTCTTGTCTTATTTTCATATAAGGAACAAGTGTGCAAAGTTTGGTACCTGTTTACTGCTTATTTTTTGAGTTCGATAAAGTCATCAATAGGTTCCCAATCAGCAAATCGGAAGCGGTCCAGTGGCGGCCCTCCGGCGAGCCTCACCTGCGGCGCGGATACCGGGGCGATAAAATCGCCATCTATTACCCGGTTACGGGAACAAGGCGACTCTCAACTATGACCCGACAGTTTGCCGACTTTTCCCACCTTGTTCCCGCGGAGGCACAAGGCGGGCAAAAGTAACACATATTGGTATATTGAACACATATATATAATATATAGGACGCAGTGGTAATCGATATTAAGTTAATCTTTTCGCATTATCTTCGCTGTTATTAATTTCGTAGTTAGTAAAGTTCTTCAGGGTCTGCGATGGGATTCGTGCCTCCGACTGTCAGCGCAAGATTTAGAAGTCTGATGCCTTAAGCACTCGGCTATGCTGGTCTTCCAGCTGGGTGATGTTTTTTCATACCTGTTGTCGTACGACACACGTCACGCATGCGCGTATAACTTTCGGGCACGAAGCGCCTCGCACAAGCGGGCCACCAGACTGTTACTCGTGTGTCTTCGGCATTTAGGCAGGAATCTGATATTTAACCAACACCCTGCGGCAACGAAACGACTCCCGGTCGCGGGCAATATGCTTCACCCCGACGATAATCCAACAGCAATCGGCAAAGGGGTGGCGATCGCGAGGAAAACAACCACTCCGCAAAAATAATACATCTATCAAAGGAAACACATAGCACTTTGTGCTCCTGTCAAAGACATTCCCTTTTCATTTTACAGCAGTCGTTCTCACTAATTTTTAGCTGTGAATAACGTGCAAAACGTATCACTGTACAGCAGGTGGCCCGATGGCGGCCGGGCTTCGTCTTGCAGAAAACGACTCCCGACTATTCCCCGTGAGTTGGGCCGCTGAAACTCCGCGACAATTGCTGATAGGGTTAGGGCCTTTCGTGGTAAAAAAAGAAATGGATGTTTAAATAAATCTCCTTTGGAGATAAATGACCTTGAAATTTTACACATATGGCTGTATTTAGACATTATTTAGCGAAAATGAGAACACGTAACTTCAAACATAATAATATGGATATTAGTGGATGCATTTTGTAAACAAAAAAAAAAAAAAACTTAATTTTAGGTTCACTTTTTGGTAATCCAAAATTGCACAAAATTAAAAAATGTGCGTATTTTCAAGGCTATATTTGCGACCGTTCGGTACAGTAAAAGAAATCCGTCTTGGAGATAGGTAGCGGCAAAAACAAGTATGGTGTACACGTATCTTTCACACTCTAGCGCTGACTAATAATATCGTGGTCACTCTTCGTTACAGTTTTTTAAACCTCATGGTTATCAATGAAGATAATTAATCAGTACACAAATGAAAATTGTGGATCCTATAAGGAGTACAATGCAAATTTATTGCTGATGTGTTGCTTTCATACAGTAAAAAACAACTACGAATATATATATATATATATATTATACCACTTAACTTTGATGTTGAAATACCAATGATGAAAATATTGACATTGGAGTGATATGACAAGAATTAAACCTTGCAACTTAAAAACAAAACAAGTTCTGGTGCGATTAATATGCACTTGTGAATTCTCCCCCTGTATACATGCGTGTACTAATGTGTGAACTCGATACCATCTTTTCATGGACGATTTTAAATACTTTCATAACACTGAGCTTATACAATTTATATAAAATCAACAACTAAACGTTTTCACTCTCAACCTTTCTCCTGTGTGAGTTACAAATAACCGTAGTCATCTTTCTGTATAACTACTCTTAATACCTGTGTGAGTTAAGGCCGCTTTAGACGACACAATTTATCGTACGATCTCTCGTATGATAGAATGTATACAATCCATAGTACGAGATTTTTCGTACGATAAATCATACAATATTGTATAGTGTTTTACACGGTACAATTTTGGATATGAGGAGATAATGATGAAACTGTTGGAATTTATAGTTGTGGCATCTCAGGCTTTTAAGGTAATTTTGCCACAGATTTTTGTGAAAGTATAGCCCATTAAAAGAATAGAAAATAATTAAAATATTGATAACAATGAATCTTGACGCAACAGAAATTCAGTTTGTCTTAATGCCAAATTCTACCACGAGAATCTAACTTCTACTAGGTTTCAGTGGTAATGAAAGTGTCGTAGTTTTACTTTTGTACTTGAATAAAGATATTTCAATGCGAGCACACAAATAACATTGAAAATTCTGCCGTCTTCGGTGATAAGTTCGGAGTCATATGTGTTGTTTTTACAATATTCCTGAGTTAACAAGATATGTTACATTACACAGCGCAGCACTTCAAAAGTATATAAATCGCGATATATTAACTCCTATTTATACATATGGGGGCAATTAGTAACACTGCGGTGCACTACTTCTACCACAGAGCACTAGAAACGCCTCAAAATGCTACGTTTTACGTTCCTATAAGCATGAAATACATGCAAATACAAAAATGAGGAGTAATGTAGATTTTATGTGGTTTATAGGCTCATTTCACACAAGGTATACACGTGTGAATAGGGAGGGTCAACTGTCTTAACCCTTGAATAAAAATTAGTTCGTTCGATTAATTACCTAGCTCACGTATTGACTTGCACAGCTCTGGCTTGACATCGACACTCTACTTACATTATGTCTACTTCTGTAATTACAGTTCAATGTATTTCATTATTTAGGATGCACAGAGCGTATATGTTTATCAAAATCATTGAGGGATATGATTGCAATATTATTTTCTTTCATACATATCATGCCTGTAACAGATTCGGTACTCTACACAAAAGAAAAACAAATAAAATCACCTTAACTGCATTGCAGAATATATAGGAGAAGCTGTGACTATTAGATCACATCAGAACTCTATCATATTTTTAAACACATTTTTCACGTATTTAGTACCTTTTATGGTTATAGGAATGGAAAACGTAGCATTTTGAGGTATTGTCAGTCCTCTATGCAAGAAGTAGCTGAACTGCAGTATCACCGGCCTTTTTACACTTCCCTTAAAAACTTTGTTTTATATCTTTATACCTGTAACAGTTTATTATGCCATTATGTATGTTAATTTCAGCATCAAGTAATAACATTAATATGTTCTCTTTGTCTCGTAATCCATAACCAAATAGCCGAATAGGAAAGCACGCTACATTGCCAGTAGGGGCGCTGTCATAGATTGTACGAAAAATCCGCTGAAAAATAGGACCGTTTCTATTTAGATAACACATCGGAGATAGTATGAAAAATCATACGATCCGCGCTTTACACGATCAAAGAATGTAACCGATGAGATTGCATACGAGGGATCGTACGAGAAATTGTATCGTCTAAAGCCGCCTTTATTAGGCAAAATTTTAATGTAATTTAAGCAGATATGATGTGACGGTTTCTCTCCTCCGTGCACAACCTTATGAGATGACCTTTCTCCTGTGTGCACCATCTGACTATGTTAATGAATAGAGACAGTGGTTTCTCCCGTAGTGTGTCGTTTCACTATGCGATATATGCCAATAAAAAAGAAACATTGGTTTCTCCCATTCGTATGTTCTGATGCGTATCTTAACTACTACGGTTGTTTCTTTGATTAAACTCTCATCAAATTAAACGCACTGAGATGCATCGTAAACACAAGGTTTAAAGGAAATAGGATGTACCTACTAACGAGTGACTACGAATCCTGTGAGACTTCAAAAACAGTGCGTTCTTATACGGACTCAACGTATGCTGCAATGAACTAAACTTTGGTCATCGACTGAATTAAGCACTGGCTCCTGACAGCTGAGGATTTTCAATTCTTCTTTTAATACCAACTCTTTATGGGGTTCCAAATGGTTTTCTTCAAAGGTATTACAAAACGCTTATACCTGCGACATCTCTGTCTGATATATATAATGTGATACTTGAAGACACAGTTCACAAATGACTGATACTTTCACTATGATGCGAGATTCCAATGTATTGCTTGTGTGAGATCAATATTAAAACCTCATTGAATGTGTAACGCCTCACTTTCTTACGTAGAGTTGTCATATACATTCACATGAAATTCGATTTTGTGAGTCATTCCACTCAGCTTGTTAATAAAAGAATAAATTGCGAGTTTATATATAAAAATCTCGAGATAAACTTCATACGAAATGTATCTCTGGATTGACTGAAATGGAAAAGAAAAGATAAGATATAGTCTTTCACACTGATTGACGAAATACAAAAGCAGTCAGCACTTTCAAGGTACTACGAGCAATGGTTTGATGTCTCATTTGATCGCCATTAAATCGAAAGACAACTTGATTGTCTATTTTACTACCTACGAGTAACTATAGTGTATTCAAAAGACGATAACGTGAATGAAATTGATAAATTTTATCTCACAAGATAACATGTGAACGTGATGATGATTCGTTTGTTGCACGTTACACGTACTGCAGCTCTGAAGTTAACCCTAATGTTCCAACGGCTTACGATCTGGCTATGTATTAATGATTTCATATGACACGACATCTAGCATAACTGACTCCTGGCAACCTTCTCCAGGCTACATGATTTGTTCTATTCACGATACTTCCTATGCTAACCAAAGTTAGTACGATTATGATAATGAATAAACTAATTCTCGTACAGCAGTGGGTAGACGAATCTCGATGGTGATTTCAGTGCGCTATGAATTGAGACCTCGAACCGGTGCTCCACTTCCAACAGCGACTGTCCTATTCTAAATCTCACGTAAAAGGCTAGTATGCTCTAATCTGCGGCTAGTGGGACTACAACTAGTTTGACTCCTTTGCTATAAAGCTTGATCAGCCATCGGAAGGTGCTTTTCAGCAACCTGCGGGACTCTATCTAGCCAGCAGGGTATCAAAAAGAGAGGTAAAGAATTTAACTTAAATAACCTCTCTTGTGGTGGTTCTGAATTGGTGCACCAAGGATGCCACCTCTATGAGTTATGTCCATTGACTTACAGTAACAGTCGAAGTTTAACGTAATTTTACTCTATTCGCTTTTAAGCATAATATTTATGCAATCAACTTGGAAAGACACATATGAAGCGTAATCTAGGGCACATTTCAATATAATAGTTAAAAACACGTCACATTAACAAAAAGGGGACACAAAATAAAAGTTAATGGCATTCAGTTAGCTTTTAATTACATATTTTATTCCATTAAATTAGAAAGAATCCCATAAAACGAAATCTATACATTTGAAAATAACAGTTGAATCCACCTTGACTATATCAAGTCTTTGTTCAAATATAGTTTAAAATTATGCTACTTTTTCAACCGATAACGGTTAATCAACGAAATAAAAAAATCAACGTTCAAAACACGTTTGTGTGCTACTAGGGTAAACACGTGTTTCAATTGACTCTTCAGCCAAATTGCAAGCGATGCACTGGATTAGCGCGTGTATGAAAAGCCGGCATAAAAGGACATGCGGCCGTAAAACATCTGCCGAAACCAAAACTTGTGGAATACGCTGACCCCATATCTCATATGGGAAAACCAGCGGAGACAAACACAACTTCGACAGTCATTACTATTATGATCCGACGCCCTTGTGTGTAGGCCCGTCGTCTGCGTTATTTCGGATGTTGATTCTGCAACACTGTGTTACGAGACCTTATTCCAGACAATACTCGCGTCTAAGGAGAGCCCACAAGGAAACAATGTCTCTGTGCAAAGCGTATGGGATAAAAAAAAACACCGTACCTGATTTACCTAACCTGCACGTACCCTTGGTCACTACTTTTATTAAATTTCCAAATACGTATAAATATAAAAAAATCTGGATCAGCTTTCCGATACGTTAACCAGACCAAGCTAGGAATTTCGGAACAAGTGCTTGTCAGTGTTAAGTTTAATTTTCATGAACGCCTGCGTTGCTTGTGATTAGGATGAGTAGCTAATTGAAGTACGTGTTTTAAGGCCCTCTATTACCTGCCCTACGTGTAACATGTATTTGAATTTGAATTTATTTTTCTCTCTTTTGATTTACATTTTTTTATATATACAGAGTTTTCCTGTATTTTCTTCAATTGGTTATTCATTATCGTATGCAACGCAAGCTTTCATGAAAATCAGCCCGTACTTACAGTTGAAGGAGCTCTGCGCCTGCGCGAGAGTGGGCGACAGATTGCTTCTCTTCCATGAGCTTCTCTTACACGCTAGTTCAGACAAGGCTGCCCAGTGCGCCAGAGTCGGATTATACTAGTAAATACGGTAGTAATCATAATGTGCCAAATTCTATTTTTTTCTTCACTTTCCCTGTCAAAACATTATTATATTATCATATTTATTATAATAACTTGTTAGGAACGATTAGTGGAGGTTAGGAATGTCAGGTTTGGTTCTTTTCTTTTCATTATCTCCGATAGAACACCACAATTTTAAACGTTGTGTTACAACCGTCTTTAGTATTATGATCGGCGTCTCAGTACGACAGATACCACCACAAGTTCTTTTTGATAAAATAAAAAGTTTCGTTTCTAATTTTATTATCTGGTCAGCCCTCGATCCGACTCACGTAGTGATTATCGGGAATAGACCCCTCCCCCCTTGAAACGAATATAGCAGGAACTCGATTATAGACTCATATTATTTAAGTGCTTTTGTTTCAACTGATCTGCCCGTGATTATTCTATCTGTATAACATAGAGATATTTAAAATCGATGGATCGTTTTGAAACACCCTATAATCGAAAGTGCATATTTACTCTTACGAGATGGGTGAAAGGATAGGCAACAGTAAGTAACTCTCTAAGTATCGATCTTATATTTCATTGTAGGTGCTCACAAAAGGAGAAAATCAATTGGAAATGGCGTTGACCCGAGAGATCGAGAAAAAGAAGGCAGCAGGAAAGGAACACAAGGCTCTCTCACAGTATGAAATAGAACACGGAACGACGGGAAAACATCTCCCAGAACCACTTCTGGGTAAAAATTTTACTCTTCCACCACGAGTTCTTCATATGCCTCCGAAACCAATAATAGATACCAGTACTACACAGGCAAGTTTCAATCATTGAGTTATAGAAGTAGTAGTTTTCCCATTGTGTTAATGAGGTAGCATAGTTTTATGGCCAACCAAAGATAAGTAAGCCACTCATAGTTTAGTGTGACGTCACGCCGTGTTGTGGGGGTCTGTTTCCAACATACACAGCTGTAACATGCCGACTCCGCCGTCTGTTACTTTCTTAGTGTTTAAAAATAATTAATGTAAACAAAGGTAATTAATTGCTCTATACCTATATATGGAAGATTTTTTAAATATTAATTTAATCAAGTAACTGAAGTTATGTAGTGGAAATTGTATACAGGGTTATTATGTATTATTATAAAGGAAAATTGTGTCTCTCTGTTTTCCAATGTTAAAAGTTTCGTAGCTAAAATCAGCACATTGCTTCAAGTTGGAAAGACTCCAACAGGAAATGAAAAAACTGACCTATTTTCTTTTTAAAGTTTTGCATATGTTGCCGTTGAGAGGTAAGACGAGGCTAGAAAACGAAAGTTACTTCTTGTTCCAAAGCTTTTCTTATTGGCTGAGCAAAACCACAAGTATGTGAAAAAGAAAACCCACGGCCAGCAAGTTCGCTCGAGATATATGCGCTGCTACCGTAGAGCGTCGATCTTTCGAACAGATCACATCTTCTCCAGTCTTCTATAAGCCTCCACAATGTAGCTGCTAAAAAGCGACAAGAGAATCTCTCAAGCCCCTCTGAGGGCGAGTTTCTCTAAGTGACAGAACCACTGTCCGATATTGCTAGATTCTTTCGCTTCATTCATTCTGAAAAGTAGCCAGACTCTATATTTGTTAAATTGCTGCAACTCAGAAGAGCGGAATATCGTGAAAAGGAATGATGTCGTCGCCTGTTTGTACTTTTCTGCCTGTTAAAGAATTACTTCCTTAAGTATTGATATTTTGCGCAGACTTATGCGGTATGTTTTGTCGTCGGTCCGTCATCGATTAAATAAATAAATGATCCTTAAAACTGCGAATAAATAAGGTATGTAAGTAACTATTTGTTGTACAAAAAGATAAAGCCTGTGCAATGTCTTGCTTCTACTACGTAACTAGCCCCCAGGGCATTTGCATTCTTTCTAATTACATGTTTATTATAAGTAAATGAAAAGTATTTGAAAGTACTTAACGCTTGGAAGCGCGAGGGATACCTCTGAGCTCTACGGTAGGTTTGGAAGCCACCTAAATCCCGCCTTCTTGTAGAAGTAAATTCTTACATGACCTACTTGGAAGTGCGGTCGACGCTTAAGAGTTTGTTTGATATAAATCGATTGCTACTAACTTGTATACAGGCTGACAGTGTTAAAGATCGTATTTTAAATTATGTTAATTTTGTATTCTCTAAACGCCTATCTATTCTTATATCTTGAGTAACAAACTGTAGCGTTTAAACGAATATTGGCACATGGAAGGCCAAGGTTCCAATTGAACCATTTGTGTAGAAGTTGAAAGTAGAAAATGCCATTTCTACATGAAGGTATGCCTTGACCTTTGGAAATAGACATGGAAGTCATTTACTAACCTCATAGATGTATAAAATAGTCACTGGACACGAAAGGAACCGACTATTTCAGTAGCTAGAAGTAGAAATTCTTTCTGAGGCCATGGAGTCCTCACTTAAATCTGCGAGGATGTAAGTAATTGATTTGTAACTAAACTGCCAAGAAATCTAATTAAAACAATCTAGTTCTCAAGCGCTTCGCGAGAGACGATTTTAAAAAAGATTATTTTTTAAAATAGACGTGGATATGCTTAAAGCATAAACTCATCTGTCATAAAAACTAACAAATGCATGATGTGGCCCAGATCACAATTCTTCTTTTCGCCCCAGCTATACTGTAGCAGATAGCTGTGTAGTTTGTTTAGTGTTTAATGGAAAAACCCAAAAATATTAAATAAAGATGTTTTGTTCCGTGTTAACAAGCTAATGACAGACAATTCTTCATATCGTTTTTGACAGATACAGTAAGAAATGCTTATAGGCAAAAAAAGTAACCAAGAGTTATTCAAAGGTCTAAAATATAAATTGTTTAAGAAGGTTAAAAGCTACGAATACCGAAAAGTGAAAGATAGAACGAAAAAGATGTAACTTCTTTGTAACTGCACGTAGTTAATTTTGCTTATTCTTTATTTTTTATCTATCTATCTATATTATTTCTAGTTTAAAAGTGATTTATCGATTAACCCATAATAATCTTGTGATTGAAAGTCTAAAAAGGTTTAGAAGCTTTTATAATTTCTGCCTTTCTTTTGATAATAGTTTTATTGCCGAGATTATTTGAGGTTTTCAAACTTCTCCATATCCGCCTAGCACAGTGCGCGAGCAGATTGCAGGTTGCACAACACTTCAGGCGTTCTCCGAAAATGAACCTACGTATTGGCTAGTATCGATTTGTTCGTCTTAAAATATTGATTATCTATGTAATTGTTGATATCCCCGACCGATTTCACCAGGAGTCAAGTTATAGTCTATTGTTCGTCACTAGATATCCCTAATAGTATCGCAGCTAAGTAATTAACGTCGAATGTCGAAATATATTAAAAGCACGACCAGTGTTTTAAAGAAACAGAAGGCTCTTGCGTTCGCTGTGTGTAGTGGTAAAGATTTCGTGCCGTTAAGCAATGCCTAATCTCAATTTATAAATCTCTCTCCGAAGCATTGAAGAGTGGCGCGCGATTGCATTGTAAAATTAAAAAAGAACTATTCTGGAAAATTATAACTATACCTGCACAATCTTTTAAGCCTCAACACTCACAGTGAGAACAGACAGCGTAACGCAGCATTGTGTAATATTCTACAAATTGACAACTAAAGTATCGCCATACCTTAGATAATAAAATTAAATGGTTCAGGTAAATAAGTTTCCTGTCCCTAAATAAGTTTTAATTCTCTCTTCAGAAGTGTTTAGGAATTTTAAACACAAGAAGCATTCACGAAGTAACATCCGTTTATTTTTAGCGTTACAAAGTGAGAATGCGGGTGCGCAGTTGCGTATGCGAAGTTGCGGATAGTAATCAGTAACTGTTTAGCTGTCGCCGAATCAGGTTGTGTTCGTTTATTCTCTTTGTAAAATAATTCAAATAAATTATCCAAATTGACTAGTAGCATATGGTCGATGAAACATTGATAAAATGGATTAGTGTACGCCTTGTCAGCTGTTTATTCAATGTATAATGGTTGAAGAAACCTTTATCCAGCCATTATATGCTGAAATAACGGTTGAAAAGTCGGTCATTAAACCATTAGTTTTATTAATAAGTTTTATTTGTATGCAAAATATTCGTGTAGCACAGGGTTATCCTTAACTCATATATGATATGATAGAAATTTCAAACGCTATGAGTAATAGGAGTATTAAGCAAGTAGGATCTGTAAAAATGGCCGATTGAATGTCCTTCACGAAAATCGTTCTTGCAGCCCATAATGCCTTGTTTAGATTACTAAGATTGTTACAATGGTAGAAACCATGGTTGAAATAACTCCGATTAGACTGCGGAACTTAACTTGGTTATCGTGCTTGTACTGCCATTGCCAGTAAAGAAACAGGTTTACAGGCTTAGAGTAAGGAATCTCCTTTTTCCATACTCTAAGGTTACACGGGATAGGTTTAAATTATAAAATACTGAACACAAATGAATTGATTGTAGCGTAACATCTTGTAGATTAGTTCTGCTATCATTCTTTTATATTTTAAAAGTGATACATACCACTAGGAGGTTTATATATATTTCGATAAAGAAAGAAATAAACTCACCAAGAGAGATACGCTTAACGGCCATATTGCGTTTAGATAACTAACGTAAGAGAATAACCGTCGTAAGTTGACGCTGTTAAATTTGAAATCCACGTTAACGGTTTCTACCGTTTATATTACTGAAATGATATTGATTAATGTTAACCATAGAAAGATGTTAGTAATGTAAACAAGGCATAAGATATGGTTTCAAAGAAGATTGTGCAAAAGTGGATGCAAAAGTTTGGGACACTCGTCGGTTCATAATAACTGAGCTTACACGTGATTTTTGCACATACTTCACACCACAAAGTGATAAGGAAGACAGTGTTTGAAGGAAGAGATGAAACCATGCAACAGAGAGA
Organism: Lepisma saccharinum; assembly: GCA_022664845.1. Classification (NCBI taxonomy): domain Eukaryota; kingdom Metazoa; phylum Arthropoda; class Insecta; order Zygentoma; family Lepismatidae; genus Lepisma; species Lepisma saccharinum. The sequence goes on from JAGDQP010007223.1 coordinate 13,879, forward strand.
CCCAGGGCCCGTAGTCCAGTGGACTTAAAATCGGCAATGAGTAGGAACGCACGTCCGAACTCTGCAAACGAATATCCTTACTGAACAGTGACGTCGCGTATCAACGTTCACAGAATCACGTGAACTGTTCACTATTTTAGAATTATTATATTTTCGTCTCAGATTATGTTTCTTATGGAGAAATTTAAAAACATGCCAAATTTTTATTTGTTACGTTTCGCGTTCACATATCTGTTGTGCACTCATTGACCCATATACGCTTAAGTGGCGTTAGGCCTAACTTATAACATTGTGTATATGGCACCTCGACGTGCACAATCCGAATGTGAACGAAGACAGCAGAAGCATAGCAGTGACCACTGTTGCGGATGAACAAAGAAAAATTTGAAGCAAACTTGATACTACCACAAATAACACCAAATATCAACTTAGATAATTTGGCTGAAGAACTAAAAAAATCCACAATTCGGGCAATAAAAGCGACGCTGCCGCCGGGGGGATCGATAGGTAACACAAATTTGGCGAACGCTAACTTTCTGGTGCAATGAGCTCACAAGACTTAGGCGCATAACAAGAGCCAAAAGGAAGGCATACCAAAAGGCAAGGGACCCTGAACTGAGAAGAAGAAAACTCGACGAATATAGGGAATCAAAGGACAACTACAAACAGCTATTAATACAAAGGAAAACGGAAACATGGAACAATTTTGTTGAAACAAACTTAGCAACTGACCCGTGGGGTAAACCCTATAAAATCTGTATGAGAAAGTTATCACCAACTAGTATATCAACTTTGGAAAAACAGGATAAAACGTATACCAAAACCTGGAGAGACTCAGCGGAATATTTAGTAGAAGAACTAATCCCAAAAGACATAGAAGATAACGAAACAGACGAACAAAAAGAGATCAGAAAACTTATGAACAATATCATTAATCTACAAATTCCTGAGGAAGAAATACCAGAAATTAAGAACACAGAACTAGAAATAGCTATAAGATCTTTAAAAACGAAGAAAGCCCCAGGACCGGATGCAATAAAATCGAAGATATATAAGAATTCGAAAGAAATCTGGGTCCCATACTTAACTCGCCTTTTTAATGAATGTATCAGGCAGGGACGTTTCCCAAAAAATTGGAAGGAAGCGAACTTAATTATCTTTTTGAAGAACTTGGAGAAACCTAAGACAGATCCTAGATCGCACCGCCCAATATGCTTGCTGAATGTAATCAGTAAACTGTTTGAGAAGATAATAATAGCAAGGTTACAAGCAAGCAGAACGGATTTAGAAAATGATAACATGCAATTTGGATTCAGAAAAGGCAGGTCAACGCAAGACACCATTAACAAATTCTGTACAGACATTAACAATTCTGGCGCAAATTATGTACTTGCGTTATATGTAGACATTAAAGGAGCCTTCGATAACCTCTGGTGGCCAGCGTTGTTTAATAATATGACTGAAATGAAAATTCCGCTATATATTATTAGGGTATTGAGGGACTACTGCCAGGACAGGTAGATTACATTTAGGGCTCCGGGAGAGAAAATAACAAGATTACCCAATAAAGGATGTCCACAGGGGTCTGTATGTGGCTCAATATTTTGGGACATATGCATTGCCCCTGTCTCAAAGTTCTGGATCGGATGGAAGAAGTAACATCGGTAATGGCGTATGCAGACGACCTCGCTATTTTGGTGGAGGGCAAAACTCGAAGACAATTAGAGATTAGGACAAACAAGATCACCACAGTATTAGGGAATTGGTATAATGAAAATAAACTTAAAATTTCAGTTAATAAGACTAAGTATATGATATTTAAAGGAAAGTTAGAGCGAAATCCTACAATTAAGTATGAAAATCAAACTATTGGAAGAGTGGGAGTTGTAATTGATGAAAAGTTGAACTATAAGGCCCACATTGAGGAAACTACTAATAAAATTTTGAAATTTGGAAATAAGATAATAACATTGGCAAGCACTAAATTTAAGTTACCCACAAAAATTTTGAAATTATATAACTCCCAGATAGTAAATGCTGTTCGCACCTATGCGTCCAGTGTTTGGGCACATAGGTTACAAGAAAACAAATCATTGGCGCTAAAACTTAACAGAGCTCAAAGAACCATCTTACTGCGAATGTCTGGAGCATATAAAACAACACCGGGGGAAGCCATAAATGTCATTCTGGGAATAAGACCTTTACATCTAGAAGCAATCAAAATGGCAGCTCAGTATTGGATAAAGCATGAAAAGAAAAATAAGAGCTACGGAAATTTTGCGGGAAATTCCACAAGATATAAAAGACATTGATAATAAAATAAATCAAATTTGGCAAAGAAATTGGAAAAATTCCGGAAAATCAAGAAGGTTGTATGGAATAATACCCATGATTGAACAACGTTTAAAATGGACCAATTGGAATCCAGATAAGGGCTCGATGCATTTCCTAAGTGGACATGGACCATACAAATCGAAATTACATGAACTAAAGATAGTGGAATCCCCCGAGTGTTCTTGCGGACAACTTTCAACACCCGAGCATGTGGTTCTCCATTGCCCAGAAAATCACGTGAAGGCGGATGGGACTGTTGATGCTCGAATTGTGGATTTGAGAAATGAACTAAAGAACGTTGACATACGCGAAATAATCGAAGATGACATCAAAAGAACCTCCCTGGATCTGTTGGCTACCATCATCTCATATAAGGAGAAAGAAATCTATATGAGGAGAATGAGGAGGAACATATATGACCAAGAATGAAGACGGGAAACAATGCATATTGTAAATAATGTAAATAACGTAGTCGTAGAATGTGTGACGCGCGCGACCCGGGTACCAAGGGGAATACGCGGTGCGGGAGAAGCGGAATGCGGGAAACTCACATATTAGAATTCACACGAACTTTGTGGATTAAACATCTTTCCACGGCTGTAGTTCTTACAAAATTGTGAGGACTCAAACGCTAAATCGCGAACCGAAACCGGTATGCCCCGAGGCCACCCGTTTAGCGTTGCGGGAGTGCGAGAACTTTCGGGATTAACGATTACTCATTCGCGAAGAAACCCCCAGTGCCTGACCACCAATCCTATGGATATGGATGGTAAGCGGAGTACCGAGGTAACTGGATGGTAAAATTAATAGTGATGTGCAATTCGAAAGAAGTATGAAGTGTAGTGTGAATGTGCGGTGTGGTTGAAGATTCGGCTGTGAAGAAACTTCCAGGATAGCCCCCAATCTATACGGATATGGAGAGTGTGTCCCAGCCCCCTGGAATGAACTTTAACGGCTGATTTCCCTGGTGAGAATGGATGATGAGAGTGAAAGTAATTAGGATAGTTAGGATTAGCTTAGAGTAGATAGGTGAAGGATAAAAATTAAATTCTGATACGGAGCAATTCATAGGGAATTAAATGTAAATGTAAACTATTATTAATACTTATTGTAATAATTTGCTGATGATATTTTTTTTTTTGGTTTAAAATGTATAGATAGAGGAACTGAAGTCCATATTAATGAATGATTGTTTAGTGTCCTTGTATTTTGTATTTGAATTGCTTCTATTTTAGAAATATTTTATATATTATTAATGAGTAGATTACGAAAAATGAAGTATAAATTTTTATTAAGATAGTTACACAGATAGCACAGTGCGGGAAGTGATTTCAATAACGTAATTTTGACTGTATAAATGAAAAAAAACTGATACTAACAATAATAACTAGACAACTATGTAAGGACTAATAACACCGATATATAGGATTAGTAAGGAAAACACTTAAGAAAATACTGAAGTCACAACATAAAAGCAGGAATTAATAAAGTGAAAAACATTAATAAATAATAGTAAAATTTAACCCAAATAAATAATAATTACTTAATACATTAAACCACTAACACAGTGTACTTAATATATGATTGTATTTTGTTACAGCTCAGGTCCATGTATGTACATATTGTAAACTGAAGTGAAAATAAAAAAATAATAAAAGAAGAAATTCCCCCACTCGCGGAAAAAGGGCCTGGATTTGCCAGCGGGAGCCAGGCTAAAAGAACTTCCCCGGCCCCCCTCTCTTTGCTATTATTTTCACTTTTTTTATGTAAAACAATACCTTGAGGAACAACAGGTCCTGCCGACTCCGTGCTTCGGCGTCGTGTCAGGGGCCGAAGCAGGGAGACGAATACCGGGGATGGCCTGCCCCAGTCCCGTGGAGAACACTTTTAGTTCGCTGCGTTTCAAATGCGCGAAGCGGGGCTGAGCCAAGATTGGCTGAGAGGTAGGGGTGGTCAGAGGGTCCCAAATGAAAAAAAAAAAAAAATGTTGCTAACTCTCCTTGACTTTTCCACCCATTTTCGTGTTAAAATGTAATAAAATTTTCTGGCAGAAGCAAGGATAAACGTTCATTACATACCAGAATCTCAAAGTACACAATAAACCATTGGTGGAAAAATTATATTAAACGCTTAATTAACATAATGTTGCATCTCTATTCACATAAAGGTGGCGACATTGGAAAAATGATTGGAATATGTAGACATTTTCTTTAATCAGTTTTTGTTTGCCTCACATATTATATTTTATGGCATACTGTAATTAATTTTGTAAATATGCCTCATATATTATGCTTTTTAAACGTGATAGCCGCTAAAATAAACATTGACGGTTGTATCTATTTACGTAAACTTCATACTAGTTTGACCGCAATATTAAATTTTTTGCCAACCAAAACATTTTTCTGTGCGTATGATTAGATTATATTAGGCTACTTTTTCGATTCACAGCTCATTTTGTAGGATATACAAAGTTGTATGAATAATAAAATAATTAGAATAATTTTCAGAGCCTATGAGTAAAGTCTAACATTTAAATTAAAATTTGAAAACCCTTAAAGTTTTAAACGCAACCGAATAATCAAGGATCAAATCTGAGTCGTAGTAATATCAGTTCATTTGTATGGATCATCGAGATGTACGTAACGATACTGCAGTGATAGACTAGTGGCAGAAGATAGAAGCCGAAGCAAACATTTAAGCTCAGTCGTCCACTTTCATTCTAAACTAATATGGACCAAAGTTTCAGTTTTAAGTTTTTTTATTATTATTGTTATCGGAGTGCGACCCATATTTTAATTATTGCGTTATGGACGCACCGGACTGTGCATATAATACCCCAGTAGCACAAATACGTTGAAAATACGGAGCTGCATTTTGTCCGTTGGTTACATCATGATTTACAGTATTAATTTTCCAACCGTAAATTCTCTAACCGTCTGCTGTGGGATTCGAAGCTGGAGAACAGTAGAGGAAAACAGAAATTAACTTTCACAGACAGAAGATCGTTTCGTCCTTCAATAATGAGTAGAATTAGTTTTAGTAGAAATATTGATAGTAAACTCAGGATTGTGTGAAGACACTTTTGTTACAGAAAAATGTCCCAAAAGTGTCTGCACACAATCCTGCAGTTACTACTAGCATTTAATAAGTACTAATTGTACTCATTATTGAAGGAGGAAACGAACTTTGGTCCGTGAAAGTTAATTTCTGTTTTCTTACACTGAAATTTGAATAATTGACGTAAAACGAAAAAGGCGGGGAAACACACTTGGATTGAGCCTTTACGGTTGCAAAAGTTGGAGTACGACTCTAGCAAATGAACATGAATTAAGAGTGTTTGAAAATAGTCTTCAGGAAGATTAACGGGACGAGATGACTGGAGAATGGAGGAGACTTCATAATGAAGAACTTCACGGACTGTACGACTCACCTAATGTTGTAAGAATAATGAAATCGCGACGACTAAGGTGGGTAGGCCATGTAGCTCGGATGGGGGAAAAACAAAGATTATATTCTATCCTGGTTGGAAGGCCGGATGGAAAGAAGAGACCGTTGGGAAGATTGGGATGTCGTTGGGAGGACAATATTAGAAGGGATCTTCGAGAAGTAGGTGTTTGTGATGAAAACTGGCTTCATCTTGCCCAGGATAGAATCCTATGGAGAACGTGTGTTACTGCTTCGATGAATTTGCGAGTTCCGTAAGTAAGTATTTAAGACAATTATATAATATCATCGAATCTTTAACGTAGCGACGTGTTTGCCACCTAGCCGATCTTGGATTGTAAAGGCTAACACCGCACCTCGTGGTCACAATACGAATTACCAATATCCTCGGTATATCAAAAAATTAAAAAAAAACAAACTACCCATTTAATCAGTATATTATTATTTTTATTCATTTCCTCACGTGCGAACAATTTCAGTATCTATTGTCTTGATTGCGGACCAACAGAAATATCCACGTGGATCGAATGTAGCCCGCGGGCTGCCTATTGACTAGGCCTGCCCTTCAGGAAGGAATCATAATGGCATAACACTATGGTATCTACTAAAAAAAATAATGAAATTAACTTCCATTATTACTAATTTGTCATTGTGTTTGAAATCAATTCCAATATTGAAAACATTTAATCTTGTAGTGCTGTAAAATATTTTATACGGCCATTTTGTTTTATTTCGTCCGTTCTTCGTGTCGTGCATACAGCATTAATTCTGAAACAAATATTTCACTTATTCGTAGCATATATCTAACAATTACATTGTACAGAATTAGACTCGTAACATTTTCTGATGTTAAACTAGAATTAAATTTTTAAGATAAGAATATTGCTATTTGATGATATCTGATGATTTTCTTAAAATATAATGATTTCCTTTAGATTCCTGTGTTTTGTCACTTGAGGTACGAAGATCCACAAATCGTAACGAGGCCACACACACCTCCGGTTGTCCAAGACACGCGCCTGAAGTAAGAAAGTAATGTTATTCGTAGTTAGCTACAAATAAGGGAATTCCGGGAGAGATAGTGACATTCTTTTCCAATAAATAAAATGAATATAGCAGAAAAAGAAATCCACCAAAGCAATTTGTTTTATCTCTATAAAAACTTTGATGTTTTTAGGAAATAAATAACACCAATAAAAATAAAATAATGCTCACCTTAGCCAAGTTACAGGATATCTGAAAATGCTTAGTAAATCACTATTTTCTCCCACCTATACTGGGGCATATATGTGTCGTATGTGGGGAGTGATGCCACTAGGTAGACTGGAATGGGTTGTTTACAGGATTTTCACAAGGGAGCTAACAGCATAGGAGAAGCGTTCGTTAAGTACAACAATAAGATATTTATATCTCGAAATTAGTAATTTACTGTATTTAATAATAACCACACTGGTCGATAAAATAAAGGGTAACAAAAGCTTGTTTGAAAATGAGTATGAAATATAATGTGTTTTGGGACGCTGAGTTCAAATTTGACCACCTTTTCTCACCATCAGCCACCATTTTTGTCATAGCCGGTGTGTATATTTGTAACTACAGGGCGAATCCAAAGACGCACCCGCAACCGCAAGCCCCGCGGTGCGGGACAATAAGAGTTAAGGGCGCACCAACTGAAATTTGCGAGGGGAGCGCAGAGCTAGTTAGTTACGCCACTGGCTGCAAGTACGCTATATATCCTGCATGGCGTCTCCCCCGGAATTCCCTTATTCCTTCATATATGTAGGAACGATAACTAAGTATTCATATTTAACTCTCAGATGTTGAAATGTAACTGAACAGTTGAGATGGTTCAAGAGAAAGACAGGTATTTTTATAACGTTGCATACGTATCTATTGGCTAATAGACACGTTACCGTAACTTTAAGGTATCTACACTCTCATTGAGTAGCAAACAGGATCTAGTATTTTACAGTAGAGAAAGGGTGGGGGGAGGGCAAAGTGGATAACTTTAACAGCAACTAAAAGTATTTACAAAAAGTAAACTTGGGGTGAAGTTTCTCCGACTATTCAACTTCCAAGTGGCAGCGCAAGAATGGCGAACGAAATCTGTATACCAATAATATTATTAAAATTCTTAGACATCACAATTTATTCGCTTTGCTCCTATAGTGGGGTAAAACGGTTACAAGCAGTGGGCCAAATGAATCAACTTAAACTTACACACAAAAGTTCTGGATAAAACACAAGGTAAATTAGACACTCAAATTCAAACTAAGAACGACTTCAACATAATTATTATTCAACTAGCTAATATTATAAATACGTGGGTACATATTAAAAATGAACATAAAAGCAAAGGATTTTCTCCCTCATAAGATCATTACTATTCGCTTTGCACCACAAAGTATTATTCACTTTGCGACAAGCTGCCACCGAGTACAAAAGACTGTCTATACTAGATGTACGTCACAGCTGCAATTACTTTGAAATATGAAAACAAATCTAAGGCCACAAACGCGTATTTTCTTTACATTACCACACAACACCACATGTATTCAATCTCGAAGACCTTCTGCTCTTTCACTAATGATGTCACAAGCTACGAACAATTTTTGCTGCCATCTCTTATTAAAAGATGGAAAATGCCATTATTCGCTTTGCCTCATATACTATCCACTTTGCCCTCCCATCCCCTATACCTCCGAATTTAGTATCCTCCAGGTTCTATAATCCGGTCTGGTTAGTTGTACTGACGCACGAGACTAACGCAACCAAGTTCTGCGTCCAAATCCTGTCAGGGGCATGGATGGATATTTCTGGATTTAAAAACAAATTAGCAGCTCATAAAATAAGAATAGACCGAAGTAATTAGTAAAAAATTACTCACAACTGTCCATCAAATACTACTGCTTGTAGAGGTAAGTACTTACTTGATATCTTGACGGAGGTTCCCTCGATCCAACGTTCGTTATGACAAATGGAGGAGGAATATTTTTAATTTTACATCTTATGTGCTGAACAAATCTATGACACAAGCACATAAGATGTCTCAGAGATGACATATTTCCACGAGCACTTAATATCTAAAGGAAATATGAAGAAGTTTTCAAAGTATTCCTTGCAGTGATACTTTTTTTAGAATCTTCAGGTGTTGATATTCATCGTAGGTTGTTTGTTGCGTGTAATATGGTGTTAATTTTACACCGGCGTAGTGTTCATGGGTGGATAGAGAAATTAAAACATGGACCGGTATGCATTAAACATGAAATGTGCATTTTTAAAAAAATGAGTCCATTTCATGCTTAATGCTTTCCCAACTTTTAAAGAATTTCTATCTACCCATAAATACTACGATGGTATGAAACGCTACCACCATATTGGATGAACAACTTACGATGAACTTGAGGACCTGAAACTACTTTAAACAGAGAACATAACAATCTTGATTGCTCTTCCTTGGTGCAAATTAACGTGGCTTGATATATATATATATATCAGTAAAACACATTCTCAATTAAAACAAGCCAATTCTTTTGTATAATCCTTGAACATAATCTTAATTCAATCAAACGTAACATCGCGTAGGCCAAATAGGTCCTGAAGATTTACCTTACCTAAAACATTAAATGCCACTTCTATTCGTATAATGCAACTGGACACAACCTTATCTTGCAAACATATGCTCGAACACATCAAACAATTTCCTACTTAGTGCCCTATCAGTAAACCATACGATCAGATATCTTATTTGTATCTTGTTTTCTTGGTTACAATTTAAAAACAGCGCATTTTCGATTTCAAACAGTGTGCTAAATCCTATCTTTTTTATAATAAGTCATAAATTTGGGAATACACCACACATCACAAATACGAAATGTCTAGGAAACAAAAGAAACACAAACACGTAAAACATATTCCTATTCTGAAAAGAAAGAAGCAGTGTTATCATCACAGGAAAAAGATAATTCTCATATAACGGAATAATTTATGGCTCATGTTATTATTGTTCATTATAGGGAGAAGACTATTGAAGATGTGAACAAGGTACAAGGCCCTAAAAGGAATCCTCTTGAATCCTTGACATCGATACAAGAAAATAAAATTGAGGGATAATAACGTTCATATATCATTTCAACAGAAGTCCAAATATATACCTGTAAGCTTTAGTCAATAAACTTAACTTTTAGTAAGTTAATAAATTTTAGTTGAAAAGGTTCTGCCTGTTTGCTTTTATTACTGAGCGCACGAAAATCCTATGATAATCCTAACGATTGTCACTCAAAGGTTAATGCTATCTACTAGTACAATAATCCTCGAACAAAGCAGTAACCGCCGGAAGAACGACGGAGAAAAATATAATATAAAAATAAACGTGTTATTCAACCGCATCCGCTGTATATGTTTATGCTTACAAGGGATGTGCATGACCTCGAACGCTCAGAACCGCACAAAAATATGCTTAGAATATAAATCGCTCATTCCAAAAACAGTGGTATGAGCTATTCGCATGCAAAATTGAAAGGCCTAAGAGAGGAACTTTGGTAACGCGAAGAAACAAAATATCGATATGAGAGGACAAAAAAAAAAAAAAAATGCAATGTCTTGACCGATTGCTATATTTCCCTCTGCTTAAAATAATTACGCTATCTGAACAACCTTTTCCACTAGCCTGATAGTGTTACCCCTCTATTCAGTCCTCAAAGTGCAGGTGTGGGATTTCAATAAAGTAGTCAAAGCAAAGTGGAACAGAACAAAATGCACACCTGACTAAAGCCACTTTTTCACATTCAAGCAGTCCAATATCAAACGCCACACTAATTACATTTTCAAATGATGATATTGATATATCAATGTCATAACCTGCCTTTTGCCAAACATATTGTAACATTGGCTTGTACTTCGGTGCAGAAACTTGATTATATTTGTCTGATGATGAAATGACGATCGTGTAACTTTACTTGTGATTTTTCACATTGTAGTCTTACAAAATCAATGATCCTTCTCACGTAGAGCTTATATTGCCGAAAGAAGTACACATCAAGAGATTAGCAATATTTTGTTGTCTTCGGTGGCAATATCTTGAGCGTAACATCCCTGTTCGGAAAACTTTCAGCTAAAAGAGTACGATCTTTATGGCCTGACCAGGAATCACACAGCAATAGGTTCTTCGCATCCTCACGTACATGTTCACAAAGGACGGTAGTTAGAAAACTTTTCATATGCTCTTTCGTCATTTTGCCACTTTTGCTTGCCTGCACATGAATATTTCGTGGACATGTTGCTTCAAGTTGCTTTTAAACATTTGGACCAAAAGTGCCTTGTGGCTCTTGGAAACAGATATAGATCTTGTTAGCTAATCTGCCACTAATTTATTCACATCAATTGTATAGCTGTGTGTAGAGCTATGCACAGACTGCAACACACCAGCTGTAGTTTCCTCGCCTCTATGAGATAGTGTTGACAATGAAGACATTACATAATTAAATTGATTTTGGCCACTGTTCCAAACATTTTCTTTGTCCATACTTTCGTCTGTTAAATATTTTATCACTTCCTCCACAAACCCGTATGCCTTCTGACGAATAATATGATCTTCTTGTATGTCGTTACGTGTGACGAACGTAGTAATATGCCTGGAAGAAATGCCAGATTCAGCCTTGAGTTTTTTGATAAAAGAAATCGAAGCTGTGAAATTGTCTAGACACTTCTAGTGCCCACATTTGCAGACGCTAATAGTGAACAGCAGATCCATACGCTCTTGCCCTATCAAATTGTGACATTACATACTCTTTTATAGTTTTTAATTAATTGTGACAGCCTGTTTCTCTTGAAGTGAGCTCGATCTCGCCTTCTGCTAGTCACATAATCTACTATTACCTTGCAATTTGATTTACTTCGAACGCACTTATAAGTTTGCTGTAGGAGTTGAAGCCACGATTGTAATAGTCTTCATAAATGTTCTCCAGTATGTTGTCCTTACTATCTTGTAATATACTGGCCCTCGACATTTTGGGTGGAGATGGTTCGTACTCACTTTCACTTGAAGGTTCCTGTTGCTCTGGAGATGCTGGACGGGCAAACTTCAGGCAAGGGCTCCTCCTGTCCTTCAAAATTATTCAGCGCATCTCCATGCATTTCTGCGTCATCCCCATTGTATTTGTGAACTATTATGCTATATAACATATTCGCGAACTCCATATCCTCGACTCCGAATACGTTTCCATATTCAGCACGTCGCAACTTTGCCTCTAACAGTTTGACAACATTCATGGGATTAATTCGCCTCATGATACCGATGTACACTCTTACCCACAACCGAGCACTTAAAAAGAAGGCCTCCTACTGCAGCTATACTATTCACACAACTAGAGTAAGTACTTGCTCGTGCAGGTACAACATGCCACCAACGAATGGCGCTAGCAGACGACAGCTGCGTTTTGCATGGGAATGGCTCATACCACTGTTTTGGGATGAGCGATTTATCTTCTAAGCATATTTTCGTGCGGTTCTGAGCGATCGAGGTCACGTACATTCCTTGTTACCAAGAAATGATTGGAACCTTAAAAAACTCTGTGGTGAATTGCTTTGTATACCAGGTAGCTACTAGTGTCATTCTCAAAAACTAAAAGAAAAAAAAGGATAGCAAGTGGTTTAAATATTTACTAAAGAAAAACAGAAACATTTTAATTGATCCACCAAGCCACCTTGAGAATCACTTCTCTTTTACTATTCCCCTTATGTTACGAAGACGTAAAAAGGAGTCTTGAATGCAGTCGCCACGAATCCAGACGGGTCGTTTCGCCATAATGTACGAATAAGAATACCTTTCTTCCTTCTTTAACACTTTGACCATCGCTGCACTATTATATTTGTATTTCTCAATAAGTGTAATATGTCGCCTTAGAGAAACGCATATAGCAAATCCATCATACTTCACATTAACGCTCTATTAACGAAATTAAATGTTCGTTGAAATATAGTTTAAAGTTCAATGTGTTTTCAACATGCAAATGATAACATGAGAAGCGCAGTTAATTTTATTCTATTTGATGTGAAGCACAATTTTTACGCAATGAACTTGGAAAGATAATCTTGGGCACAGTTCAATATAATAGTTAAAAGCACGTCACATTAACGTCCTATCAACGAAATCAACTTTTCGTTGGAATATAGATTGAAATTCAACGTGTTTTCAACATGCAAAAGAGGACACAAAATAATAGTTAATGGCATTCAAATTAACTTTCAATTACAAATTTTATTCCATTAAATTCGAAAGGCCTCATGAAACGAACAGTTGAATCCACGTTGAACTAACACCTTATCAACAATATCAAGTTTTTGTTGAAATATGGTTTAAAATTAAACGTACATTTTTCAACCGATAAGGGTTATCAACGAAATAAACCAAAAATTAACATTGAAAACACGTTTGTGTGCTACATATATACGGTAGATAAACTGCGTGCTTCTTTGGTACGGAGTCTGTCGTAAAAAAGCTAGTTGCATTTCTGTACAAGTGTTCACATGTTTATACTACGCAGATTTTACGTAAGTGTATTGTTAAAATAGTTTATTTTCACTCTGAAAAAGTCACGAAATTCCTACAATTGCTGGAGAAAGTACTAGCTGTGTAGTAAAATTATTCAGACAGGTTCATTTCTAGATTAGATTCGTGATTTTAGTTTTAGAAAAACTATATCAAAGACTTTCTTAAAATCTAAGTTTCATTTTCTGGCAAACATTTTGTGGATTGCGACTTAATATTAGATTTAACATGAAAACCTTATCTTTTACACTTTTCACATACATTTATTGTATATTTACAAAGTTCTCGTATTGCATTTATTAGCTGAATAATATGAGATGTGTAGAGGTAAGTAAAAAAGGTGCAAGCTTTTTGTAAATCGTAACTAAAAATGTTTCAGAATAAAAACTAGGTTAAAGCAGACTAATACTTCAATCGTGCTGATTCTATAAAGTTCTTCACTGTATTTCCCAAGCTCAAGTGATATCAGAAATATTGTATGTTTCCCTCATGTTAAGTAAATGTTTGTGACTGTATGCACACAATTTGAAGCCACTGTTGTCATTCTTGTGTCTATTATTCACGATTTCTGTTCCTCAACAGTTTCAGACGACTCAGTTGGTACAATTGATTCAGTTACGTCATCAACAACGTTGTTGTAAGCATAGAAATTAACATGCCCACTCAGCTGGCAGTGTGAGAATTGAATAATACCATAGACCTCATAATAGACAGACTTAGCACGCTTCCCCAATTCTTGTTACGCTAAAACTAATGTTTTTTGTTCAGAGCACGTGATTTTGAATTCATCCGCTAGGTAGCTCTGGAAAAGACGTCATATTCTATTATAGGTCTATGCCAGAGCTACCTAGCGGATGAATTCAAAATCACATGCTCTGAACAAAAAGACATTAGTTTTAGCGCAGCATGAAATGGGGGAAGCGTGCTAAGTCTATCTATTATGAGGTCTATGGTAATACCTTCATTCTGACGTTCAACTGATAATATTCCGGATTAGACGCTGAACATTCCTGTCACTGCATTTCTTCCGTCCAGTATCATTTTCTTGAGACTTAGCAGCGCCAGGTGCTCTGGGTTATCTTACATAGAAACGACCGGCGATTTCATGATTCTCAAACATATTTAATCCTTCTGGACTAATAGATTTATCCACAAACACTTCATGTGACACTGATCCTTCTTTTAAGTGCACTCTTCTTATTAATGAAATTCACCTTTATTTCGCATCTTTTCTGATCACGAAATAATTGGAATACAATCTGTCCACTTAAAAGAAAATTCATAAACTAGGGTGGACTCTTTTTGTTTTGTCCTATTCCCTGAATAATCTTATTTAGGGGTGCTTCAGCATTCAGCTCAGCAAATAACTCCTTAGTCACTGTTCGTGAAGGTCTACGTATTTTACTAATATTACGAATAGGTGCGATAGTGCTCACTTCTGAAGAAATGTTGCCATTAAATGAACAATCTTCGAACAACAGTCGGTAAAACTTTCCTCTATATACTTCGCCTAATGGAGAAGTAATATATTCATTTGGAGAGTCATCTTTACTTTCAGTACGAGAAACACCATCTTCAGAAAGAAATGACCAGAGATTTGGCAATCTTTAAACAACAACGTGCAAAAAAATCTCTATGTTTTGGTTACAGATAGCGTCACGACTTTCCTCTGAATAATCTATGGAAGAACTCTTTTCATAATTGAAATAAATGTACGCGCAAATTCGACAATCACGAAACAAAATCACGCGATTGATTTATGATGATACGTAAATTGATTGACTTATCAAATTTGAGAGAATTTCCTTGCGAAGGTTATCTGATCATTCTTTCGTAGATGGCAAGTCTCTCAAACTGTTAATACCATTTCTTTGAACCACACGAACACAGGTTCTCAATGCTGCCTTCAGAGCGGGTGCGCTTATACGTGGGCTATCATCAAGACCAATGTTGTACATCAGAGATATGATATTGTTGGTGTAATATTCGTCTTCATACTTGTTCTCTTCCGGTGGTGGATTTAGCCATTCTTCAGTGTCGGAATCTTTCTCATCCTCTTGCGTTACTTCTCTAGTCTCGACCTCCTCCAGTTCATCGACTGTGTTGGATGGAGTTGTTGTTATAGATGGGAAAGGAAACAGTTCCACCGAAATGGCTGAATCTGTGAAGTGATTCATTCTTGTTCTTCTTCTCAGGAGTGGCTCAATGCTGCACCACCTCTAAATCAGATTATTCAGCCAATTACGAGGAAACATTTTGACATATTTCAATGGATAAGTTTACTACCATTGCTATCTCTGCTGCTCAACAACCATTGCTTTTCGATGTCAAACAATGGAAATGACTTCAAAGAATAACCAATATCACATTACTTTAGAAGGGATGTGGTTCCTCGTGTGAATAGAATTCACTAACAGTGGTTACACCGAGTAACAGAAAATTCGCAAACTGCAAAGACGGTAACACAGACATCATTTACATTTCATCAGGAATTGCCCATGGTTCAAAAATAAATCTGCAGAACATATATTGTCAACTCAACATATCACTTCACCAGATGATCTGTATAACAATCTGTTAAAAAAAATGAAGCATTAATACTAATAATAGAATATAGTCGGGAACTACCGCAGCTTCGTATTGAAAGTAAATTTTCTTGACAAAGTCCTCAACGATTGGTTGAATCTATTACAGTCAAGAGATCCTGATGAAGTCGTGCCGCAAATTGAGTGAAATATGGTCATAGTCCTCTACTAGAACAGCGCGTTGCGCAAACTGTGGTCCGCAGAGCACTGATCATCGATGTATGCCTTTCTGGTCCTCTTGAGTCTAGACTAAATAGTCGAAATAAAAAAAAAACCTGGAAAAATCAAGTTCGAGAGAATTGCGTATCACACAGTAGGTAGAGCTGAGAACCAATCATTTCGTTTAGACCCAGAAGAGAACAATGCCTATTCAAAAGTTGGAGAATTATACGCTCGCTCGTTCGTATGAGGATAAGTGCGCCCTTACTTTGCACTCTTCGTGACTGACAGGTCGTTTGAGGATTAAACAGAAATTGATATGTACTTTATTCCAGCTATCAATCCTAATATGAAATTAAGGAAATATTAAATCTGTTAAAAAATATTAGTACACTGGTAGTATATTAATATATATCTGAAAACAAGAAAAATATATATCTATATATATATAAATTGACTTGGAATAGGTTACGAGTAAGGTGGTCCATAAAACCTTTCAAATAGTTTGCGGAACGCTGTGCTAGAAGTTTCATCATAACCATTAGCTAGCCTAGAACATCACAAATATTTGATTACAATTGATATCTGGGTATCCTTTCAATACCACTACAAAAAGAATTGAAAATTGTAAATGTTTCATTCGTCTTACATTGCTCTACAAACACATACATCCATAAATCTGAGTGTGACGTCTCTCTTTCTCTCTCAGCGAGCACTTTCCAGGCAAAAATAAATCTTTTCTAGGTACCATTCTGACATTTTGTCTCGTAGCACTGAGAAAATCATTTGCTGAGTCAGAATGATCGACGTGAGGGGGATTCGAATCTTCAGCCTCTGTGATAAATAAAATAATAATAATAAAAAAAAAAAACACCAACCTACAATCACTCACAGAAAAGTTAACAAAAGATTTGCATATTGTGACTGCAACGAAGCAATACAGAAATACGTAAGAAAAAAACAAGAATCGCAGTGGAGATTCGAATTCAAGTTCAACTGCTAGAAGTCATTCACGGTAACCACTAAACTAGTCTGCAGTTCTACGCTAAAACGCAGTATCTTCACTTCTAGGCAATACTTACAAGAGGCAATACTTACAAGGGCACCTTCCGTACGTGACAGTCGAGTTCGGAAATCAAACGAAGCTCAAATGAAAGCGCATCACAGGAAACCTACGTGTGCTAAATCTTAGTCCCGAATTTGAAGTCGTTCTAGAGATATGACGTCACAAATATACCTAACGAATCTATTTTATAAACATGATTCATCCCTTACAAAGCTTATAATTCGGAAAGTATTTGACGTACGCCTTTTAAACAAGAAGTGAGGTAGGGGAAGTGTAAATGCTGAACTGATTATGATACTTGAGTAACCAGTGACGTTCAAGAAATAACAGGGGCCAACATATAAAAAAAAAAAAAAAAAAATCAATACACTTCCCATTTAATTATCAAAAGTTGATCCTTGTAGAGATATTTCCTGTTTACTCCGCTGTAAGGCCTATGTCAAATACTTCCCGAATTATAAGCTTTATAAGGGATGAATCAAGTTTAAAATATAGCTTCGTTAGGTACATATGTGACCTCATATCTCTAGAACGACTTCGAATTTAGGACTAAGATTCGGCACACTTAGGTTTCCTGTGATGCGCTTTCATTTGAGCTTCGTTTGATTTCCGAACTCGACTGTCACGTACGGAAGGTTCCCTTGTGAGTTAGCACAATGGGTAGGTTCCTATCGATCATACTTACAACGCCACAACACTAGAATGCAGTGGCGTGGCAGTTGGATAGCAGGAAATGGCTTTGAACAACTTTCTAGTGTTGTGAAATAGTAAATGTGGTCACGACGAACCTACCCATTGTGACAACTCCATATTGTTCATAACAGAAATACTGTGTTTTAACTTAGGACGGCAACAGTAACAGACCTTCCGTTTAAAATAGGAATTAAATCGTCACTTTTAACACACGAAATGTTATCCATAGGTAGATATTGATGGTCTCTACAGGCTAATCATGAACACCTCAAATAGGATAACTAGTTCAGTCATAAGGACCTAATACCTGTTGTTGAAGATTTAGAAAGTGTAGATTGCGCCTTTTATCTCTAGAAGCGATGATCACTTTCTTCTTTTGCTGCGAGTCTGGACACGTGACACCACATTTACAGATCCTATGACTTGTTCATTTACCTTGCACTCTTTGCTGATATTGAAGGATCCTATATTTTTTTTTTAATTTGCTAGTAAAGAAAAAGTTGATACCAGAAAATAAACAATACTTTTATAAAATACAGTTTATATTTAATAATTTATTAATTAATTTCACTTTGAATAATAATTTTTCACTGGGAAGTGGGTCGTTATTTCAACTGTTCATATAGTACAAAATGTGCACTATTTACAGGAGCAACTTTTAACTTTACAGACAGTTTTCGTCTTCATATTTTTTTACACCCTATATAAATATTCTATGCAAGTCAATCGTTACATACAAGCTAAAAAATTACACAAATCTAAAAAAAAAAAAAAAAGAAAAGAAAAAGAAAAATAACTTACATACAAAAATGAAAGACGGGATGAGTATTAATTTCAGCCCTTTTTGTCTTGGTGAATGTGTTACAAACAACTGTCAAATGACTAATACAGAAAGGACCTTTGAGAGCAAGTTTCGCCTTCTTCATTTCAGCCGGTTGATCCCCAAAAACTGCTAATAACTTGTGGCTGTCTTCATCACTTTTCCTTTCAAACGTGATTTTACCAGCAAACTTTCACTACATAATTCCTACGTAAACAATATCCTATAAGTTTCTTTATCATCATCATCATCTCCAGCACCTTTCCATGGTCAATATCTCTACCAAACTAACGACTAAACAATATTCCTGGCGATGATCAGCTACAAAATTACGACAGACGAACATAGCTGACTTCTATATCAAAGTTCCTGGAATTATATCGGCTACCTATTTAAAATAAACTCTCTTTATTGTGTCCAATATAATAACTAAGCCGACGCTGATAGTTTTATGATTAATATTCCAAACTGAAACAACTTAGCATTTGTTTTCCCTCTCCTAAAAAGTTACTAATCAGTGGAACTTCGGCATAATACGCTACACAGTTAAGAGGACAGTGAACGAACAATAAACCTAAACGTTTAAACATGAAGTAATGAACATTTTGTCCTAAATGTGAATACATTAACAAACCTGGGTTTTGGAGTTACAATATGTGTGCAAACAATAGTATACGGTTCAGATGAAAATACAGTTGGAAGGCTACCTTCCATTCTTCCACTTAGACGCATCATTTCAGGTATTAAGTTTTGACACAAGTATATGAGCATGCCTCCAATGTTATAGTTTATCAAAAGACAACTTGTTGCACGCGCTACACCCACTCACTTGTTTCACATCTCCGTTAGTGGGAAGCTTTTGAAACGAAGTCATGTAGTGACTTCAAACATCCGCAGTCTAGAGCGTTGACTTTACATACGGAAGGTCCTGGCTTCGATACCAGCGGCTAACCATCTTGACTTAGATTACACACCATGGTTTTCCTCAGTGGCCAAAGGCAAAGGGCGGTATGGTACCTTCAATTTAGGCCCTGTTCGATTTCTTCCTTATCCTGGCATGAGTTATAGATGCCTACAAGCCACAAATAAATTCAAATCAAATACATGCGGTCTAAGGTCCTAGCAAATATAAGAATAAATTTTAAAGAATATTTCTGTTTTCAACCCATTAAAAATAACTTTATAATTATTATTATTTTGTATAAGTTACAAAATTGGAAGCATTCACTCACTCGTATATATATATATATCTTATATACGCGAAATAATAATAATAATAAAAAAAAATGTTACAAGCAAAGACACCGATGGGGCAGAAAAGAATTACATAATTTTTCTTCTGTCATGATTAGAATGTCATAATATGTGCGCACCCAAATGTTACCCATTCGAGCGCAATTATTTTGGGAGGTATACGTAATATAAAAGTCAATTTCTGTCTGTGGAAAGTGATAAAAAATACGTTCTTATATTGCTGAAAGAAAACGAAGGCAAATACACAGTAATGGGTAATGGTATTGGGGCTACCTGTTGGAGGTTCTTCATAGACACCACAACTTGAAATCCGCCATATTGAATCTCGACTGATTTTCTTACATGGGAAGGGGGGCGTATAACATGCCATTCTGGGCTAGAATAATACGGGAAATGTGTTTGTGAAGTCAGCTTTCCCCGTAAATGTATTATTGTGAGAAAGAAAAGATATGTGACTTTAGTATGAGGTAAAGATGCAATCGCCTGAAAATACCCATTTCGTTTTGAAATAACGAAGGACATGAATAAAATCCATATCGATAGGGCATAATTTGTATGCCTTTGGGGTCTCATTTCCTCCGTTATTTCTAATCAAAATGGGAGTTTTCAGGCTATTGCATCTTTACCCTATACTACTGGCATAGAACCGTATCTTTCACAATAATACATTAACGGCAAAATGGATTTCAGAAACGCATTTCCCGTACAATTCTCGCCCTGAATGACATGTTACATGAAAGAAAATCAATGAAGATTCAATATGGCGTCTCTCCAACAGGTAGCGCCTTCTACCCAGTATCCATTACTATCTGTATCTGCCTTCAATTTCTTTGAGCAATTTAAGAACATAAGGGTATTTTCACACTTTTTTTATATCACTTTCCACACACAGAATTTGACTTGAATATCTTCAATATATCCCAAACCAACTGAGCTCGAGAGGGCAAAATTTGCATGTGTACATACTTTGATAATCACGACGAAAGAAAAGGAAAAAAATATTCTATCCCATCAGTATCTTTGCTTGTTAGCCAAAATATACATTTCATACACATTATTCAGCTACCGTAGCTATTAAAAGTATGACACTTTACTTACACACAGCAAATTTTCATCATTATAATTTAACAAGAATATTTTTAAAAAATAATAGATAATTTTTACAGGACAATGTTTTAAAATTTCATAATCAGCATTACGTAAACCTGCACATCAATTGCTTTTAATAGGCGGACTATACAAATTCCCATCTTGTATAATAATTTGTTTAAAAGACCCCTCAAATAGGCAGATGATACTCAAATCTCAATTTGGCCCAAAAACAGACTGAACACGTTTATTCCCTGTGGTCTTCAAATGTCATAAAAGTACGGGAATTTTGCAATCACAGGAAAGTCGGAGGGACTTAGCCTTTGGTAAAGTCTAAGTCCAAATCGCTCTATTCAATAAATCACTACAGTACCCGTGACCACGTACACAGAAAGCCAGGGTGTTAATATGTTGGTCAACCACGGGTCTGCACCAAGGGTTATAGTAAATGAATATTTAACTCTTCCCGTAACAGGTTACCACACTACTATTTTTTTCCAAGTTGAACAGAAATTACTTATTATTTGCACCAACAAGAATACACTCACAGACTGAAACAAACATATAGTTAAAAAAAAAAAATCACAAATCAATTCTTCCAATCTCTACCGATTAGCACTACCTAACTTCCAGTGGTACATCATTTCATTCCTGAAAAGACCTAGCAATGTCAGAGTTCTTGGTTTCCTCTGCATGTTTCAAGACACTTTAGGTATTTCCCAGTACGATCAAAGATGCCTCTCCTCCGCCATACCCAACTTGCAGCAAAAAAATATACATTTTCACAATGAGAGAGAGAATACTTTTTATTTCCATGTAAAGGAGATAATATTCCGCAATTGCAATTCTCCAGATTTTTTTTAAAGAAATTGATTCAGTGTTTAATGGTTGTGATAAATGCAGTGTGTTGTTTGAGAGGGAAGGGGGATGAGTGATGTAATATACGAATTTCGAGGTTCCACAGCGTGAGTGTATCCCTAATAGTCTAAACTTCTTGTTTATTTATTTAAGTTTCATTTATGATCTAGACAAGCAACTATGGCCTAAGTCCGTCACATGTCCGAAAGATGACGTCTCTCGGTGAGGACTTCCGGGAGAAGAGAGGTGCCAGACCAACACCTACCTGGTGAAACTGAAGGGAATCTCAGCTCGTACTTCTCGAAGTCTTGAACCGTAATCATGGTTCTAAACAGGCGCTGTTCTAAACATCTCGTGTCTGTTCATGTAATAAGAGGCTCGCTGGGGGAGCACGGCGCTGAAAACAGGTTCCATAAATCGAGGCATAATTTAATTTTCTAACTTTTCACAATATGCTGTCAACACGTACTTTAAATTTTCATTTTCCAGCACGGAATGAACTTTCCATGACTCAATCATATTTTTATTTATTTACTATTTCGACTTCCTTATTTTCCACACTGTATATTTGCCCGGGTACGTCTGTTCTGACGTAGCTGTTATTTTATTTAAAGTAGGGATTTTCATTTTTAATTAAAACCACACGAGTGACCAATTCTTACATATTACTTTCTTTTGGTAATTTGTAGATGTTTTAATGTTACGTTGAGCTATTTACACTGGTAATACTAGTAGAGTACTTAATTACAAATAAGGCTGTACATTAACTTAGGTTTTCTTCTCTCCCACGCTTGCGTCAAGGCTTCCTCCCTCCTTGGGAAGTGCTACAAATATTTTGTGTAGTTTAAAGCTGCGTTAGTGAATAATGGAACCGTCGCCATGTTGCTGTTGTAACTAATGTTATAAAATGCTTGTGGGTCGTCCTGAGTGTACGACTGAACTTCGTGACATATCAAGTTGTACTTTGAAGATGTTAGTACACACGGGGATGAAGTTTTTTTCTTTCTATATTCCCTGTTCTAAGCACAATATTTAACATCCAATATTTATGTTGTTATATTCAGAAATAGGCCATTGATATGTACGTACCACGTGATCAAAGCTTTTAAGTCACAAGATGGGAATATGAGCGTCCAGTAACCCATACACTTTTTATTTATTACCGGAACCTGTAACAAAAACAACTCGTGTGTAGCGGCCATGGCCACACACACACACAAACGAGCGGGGTAGTTCATGTGCTCCTACCAAACATATATTAAATCCCACTGTGACCATGCCGCCGTAGATCAGTGGTAAGAGCGTTGGCGTAGCATTCGGGAGGTGTCGTGGGTTCAATCGCAGCGGTCAACCATCCTGAGGTTCTACCAGGGTTTTTCCTGAGTAACACCAGGCAAATGTGAAGATGGTACCTTCAACATAGGTTCTGGTCGACACAAGTTTCGATTGAGACGCAAAAAAAAAAGCGGCATGTCCGCGTATGGATTTGTTTATATTGTGTGTGTGGGAGGGGGGGAGGAAGGCATATATGTAAGTATATAGTTTGTGCTTGGTTAATTTTGGGTCGAATTATATCCTTTTTTTTGTATGTGAAACCGTGTACTTGAACCAATACAAAGGCGGGCACGGCTGCTGTAAACTCAATTCGGCCATAGGACTGCTCGAAGTTAACAGGTTCGATCCCGTACCACAGGAACGTTCCTGAAATAAATGAATTATTGTTCTATAAGTAGAATTTGCTTTAATTAACCCTCATAATAGGTAAATTAGTATTACGAGAGCATCATAAAAATCCGCCATTAAGCTAAAAGAGGTTCACCGTAATTAAGGGATCCCCTAGTTATTTATAATGGAATATAATCAGAGGCGGTTACAAACCCCTTTTCCATTTGGGAGGAGGGGTTCTTGTTAATTTCAATTCCACCGTCGTCTGTAGCGCAGATTAACACCACACCCAAAACAGGCATAGGGAAACTGATTTCAGACTGAGTTGAGCGACCACGATTTATCCAACCATTTTCTATTTTGAGACTCTAAAACTGGTAGGTCCTTTTTATTTGTTTCGATTTCTCCATTTTTTAAGGTTACACGCTGGTTTCCCCTATACGAATTGAATCCGTTCAAATACTACAAACTTTTTCTTGTTTATAAATGCACCCTTGCTAGCATCATATGTACAATTAAAAAGGCTGGTCTCTGCACTATCTTTGTACGTCTCTTCACATCATCACAACATAAAGAAATTACGTTACAATAATAACTGAAAGCATCATATAGAAGATTGACACAACACATCTTCAAAGCTTGAACAGTAGTTACCAACTTAATTCACAAGAAAGCATAA
The DNA here is from genome assembly GCA_022664845.1 of Lepisma saccharinum. Taxonomy (NCBI): domain Eukaryota; kingdom Metazoa; phylum Arthropoda; class Insecta; order Zygentoma; family Lepismatidae; genus Lepisma; species Lepisma saccharinum. Next base: position 38,074 of record JAGDQP010007223.1, read on the forward strand.
GGAAAAAAGGGAACATCTTAATATATACAGGGCGAAACATACTCATTAAAATATATCCTCCAATGAGCCACTTTGGTTAACGTATTATGCAAAGAATTCTATGTATATATGAACATATGCGCTCTTCTGTAGCATATCGATACAGCTTTTCACTAGAAGAAGCAATTAATTATGTAACGTACAAAATTGATGACGTGCATCTCATATTTATCCCTGTGTTTTGATGCACTCACATGATTCTAAAAAAAAATCACAAGTGAAAAATAAGGAGTAAATTTCTAGTTAAAACTCTATTTTCTCTTTTTTTTACAAATTATGAAAATTCCATGTTGTTTTAACATTTTCTTCCGTTCCACAGTACGTGGTAAGAATCTATCTACAATGTTCCACAATTTACATGACGCTACCCTACACGTGTCACAGGAGACACACTTTTATATAATTACACATCACAGAACATACTTTGGCTTGTCTTCTACAGACTTCTATAGCCAACTAGGAGTACCACAAAGAACTGTGGCTCTTACGTCTATTATATTAATTAAAAAATAAATAAATCAGACCACGATTAATGATCGGATCATATATACCTGTATAGGAACACATACATACGTCATTAAAACATTTTTTTTTTTAATTTTACACAAAATATAACTGGAATGGAAGTTAGGTCATAGAACTTTACAACAGAACAATTACCACATATGGTGCAAAATAATATATTCCGCAATGCGTGTTCTCATATTTGGTTTTTATATATGGGTTTGTGTACGTATACATTCGTCTATTTAGAAGATTGTTTATATGGTCTTAGCTTGATGCCCGTAGTACTTTTCTTGTCATTTATGGAGAAACCAGAGAAGACTGTCGAGGACGACGGTAGAAGAAAACTTACTGAGTAGGGGACAGCCAATTAAGACAGAAGAGCCAAAATGAGCCAATCTGCTACAAGATCTTTACATCTCAACGTATGTTCACGCTCCTACATTCAAAACTTTTTATCATATCTGAACAACAGCACTTATACTTCGCGTTCTTAAAAACAAATGAAATCGCGACGACTAAGGTGGGCAGGGCATGTAGATCCGATGAGGAAAAAAACGAAGATTATATTCTATCATGGTTGGAAAGCCAGATGGAAAGAGAGACCATTGGGAGGGACAACATTAGAAGAGATCTTCGAGAAATAGGTATCTGTGATAAAAAAACAGGCTTGATGTTGCCCAGGATGGAATCCAATGGCGAACGTTTGTAACTGCGGCGATGAACCTGCGAGTTCCGTAAGCCATATACTTAGTTAGTTCTTAAAACAAAAATAACATGCGATTACATGTCAGCTCTGACACGCATTGAGCTATACTAGTGAGCTTTACTGCCGTATAACTATATTAAATACTGATATTAATTCTCGAACCATAATATGCAATCAGTGTTTTTAGTGATATATTGTCAATGACCAGTTAAAAATAATTATTGTAGTCACAAAGCCATTAGAAGCACACGGTTACTCCTGCAATGATGCTTACTAGGTTGTTCAATTTCTCGGGTTGTTACAGCGTATTGTGCGCGAAATTAAAATAATGTTTCAAAATACTGACGAATATTGTTTTGAGAAATATTAACTCCCCCCCCCCCCCCTAAAGAAAGAAAATATCGTAAAGATGACAATCCAATGCATTGGCTTCAGTATTTTCTCCACTACAGTATAGTACAAGAAAACAATAAGACTGAATGAAGCATATTCTTATCTGAAAACACTACGATGCTCCTTTCACAGAGTTTTCTTGGCAACAAATGTAACAAGTGAGCATCTTCTTTGCACTGACAATAGATCAAAGACTCATACACACTTCAAAAAAGTTTTTTTTTTTTTACAGTAGTACTCTTAGAAACTGACAAATCTGATCTTTCTCGATAAACAAAGCCTGACACTGGATCTACTGAAACTTTGGTCGTTTGCGCGTGTCACAACAGAAGTGACAGCCACAGAAAGAAAGCACAACTCTCGCAGATGATGTCTTAAGCAAAGAACGGTAAAAGATTGGACGAGGAAATTTCGTTAAAAATCTGGATTCTGCAAAACCATGTCTTTTCCTACCACAATTATTATTATTTTTTTTTTATATTAGAAATGGAATTTTCGCATTCGAAAACAGAAATGACTTGAAATTTCGAAGTTATAGTCCAAATGACGAGACGATATTTATTCTAAACAACCTTGGACACAAATCATTGTTTAACAAGAAAAATTACGCACATGCATATACATACCTTACATAAACACACATCCACTTTCTCATCTTATAAATAACAACTTTCAAACATTAAACGCATTGTATCGTCATGTTACATTCATTCTATCCTTTCAAAGGATGATTCGTAAGCTACAATTAGCTCAACATAGGAAGGGACGAGTTTCTCCATACAAAATATCAAACTAAAAAGCTGACACGAAAATACTATTTACAAGTCTACGCTAAAATTTTCCTTTACAACTGGATTCAATTTTCAAACGTCACAAATAATCATTACCATTTCAATCGTAATTATCATCATCTTCCTTTCAAATACTTCACCAAATAATAGAACACGCATTGTTCTAAACAAATTCCTCTAAAACACGTTTATTATGCGTAATGACAAAACAATTTACACTTTGGTGCCTTTACTTGACGGGAAAAGAATGGTTGGTACCTACACAGGTTTCCCATTCTGTCATGTATTGTTATTCATAAGAGAATGAATTGCTTCTACCAGAAGTAACGCTAGCTTATATTCATGGTGCTCGTCTGGCAAATAGCGTAGAACTTGCGCAATTAGTTGAGCTGTCTCTTGGAGGCCAACACTATGACTCCGCAACGAATTGTGATCCTGTAATCAAAAGAAATAATAATAAAAGACTTTTTTATTACCTATTTTCTCTTACTACACAACGTCTAAAGGCCCGACTTTATAGTTGTTGAATGCTTAGAAGAAACGCTAAAGGACTTTGACATTGAAAGGGGACTAGGAAAGTTTTGCAATATGACGTCATCGTGTGGCGCAGGAGTCTGTGTGTTGTTGTATGCTTAAAGCTGTTCTTACATGCGCATTATCCGCTGCACCAAGTCTGTGGACTTAATGGTTTGTGAGCAGTGATAGGGTAAAGTGCGTGGTCACGAAATGAGATACGGACAGTTTTGTGGTATAACTTCGTGCGTGGTTTACACGTAGACCAGTGCTTAGAAGAAATGAGTCTTGCACTTGGTGATGACTGTCCACATCGTACGACTATATTCAGGTGGTACAGAGGATTCCAAAGAGGAAATTACAGTTGGAGGACGCTGAGAGGCCACGAACATCCGTTACTGAGGAAAACGTTACTGCTGTGAGGAGAATGCTGGAAGAAGACAGGCGAGTGACTTGCCACCAGACTGAGGAAACCTTAGGCCTAAATACACCAGCAATTCGTTCGATTCTGAACGATCATTTACACGTGAGGAAACTTTGTCGTCTTTGCGTGCCGCATAGTCTGACTGAAGACCAAATGACATGGCGTGTGAAAGGGTGCCGAGAGATGCTGAAAATGTTTGATAAGGGGCAATCTCGGTATGTGAACAGCATTGTGACAGGTGACGAGACTTGGCTATACTATTATGATGTGCCGACCAAGTCTCAAAACAACGTTTGGGTCTTTAATGATGAGGATACACCCGTAGCTGTCAGAAAATCCCGATCAGTAAAGAAGAAAATGATAGCTGTACTTTTTAAGTCGAGTGGAATTGTGGAGCGTGTCGTGTTGGACACACAGAAGACAGTTACAGCTCAAGTGGTACACTGAAGAGTGCCTGTCTAAAGTCACTGAAGAACCTAAGACCAAATTCAAGAGTGAACACCTGGTTTATTCATCATGACAACGCACCAGCTCACCGCGCGAAAGCCTGCGTCGACTATTTGACCACAAAAGGACTGAAACTGCTTGAGTACCCTCCTTACAGTCCAGACCTTGCTCCCTGTGACTTTGCATTGTTCCCACATGTGAAAATGACGCTGAAAGGGAGGCAGTTTTCCAGTGACGAAGACCTTTTGAGGGATTGGGACAACGAGTGTGCCTTACTCCCTAGTGAAACGTGGCAAACGTGGTTTAAGGATTGGTTTCGGAGGGTAGAGAAATGTATTTCTTGTGATGGAAAATATTTTGAAAAACTTCAATAAATAAAGCCGTATTGCAAAATTTTCCTAGTCTCCTGTAATTTAACTGTTTATTGACACGTTTGACTTAAATGCTATGAGAAGGAACATAACTGAACACGTTTGACATTTTTGTGACATACCATGTCGATTCACTCTGTCATATAATTTGCCACTCCTCCCACTTGATACAAAAAGATCAGAATCAAATGTTGCCATGCCAAAATTACTGAACCATCCTCTGACTGTATACGAAGAATAAATAAACCTGAACACTTCTTAAAATGACAACAGTATGATTGAAAATGTCAACGTCCTATATACAAATCTATAGGAATAAACATGTATACACAGATCTATACATGTCTATAGGAATAAACGGGTTAAATTAAGGAATTATTAAGAATTTTCATAATTTAAAACAATAAAATAAATTATATAAACTTCAAAAACGTGTTGAAATGGAGGCAACTTCCGATTTTTTCTGAACACCAAGCCTCCGTAGGTACAGATACCATTAATATTAAAGAGTGAAAAGTATGTGACTGAACCGGGGATCAAACCCGGGACCTTTGGGTTACCTTCCCAATCACACAGTGGTAGCGCATCGGGACGGTAACTCAAAGGTCCCGGGTTCGATCCCGGTCCAGTCACATATTTTCCACTCTTTAATATTAAATTTCAAAAACGAGACCTCTTAAGTCAGACAGCCCAAGAAAGATTCCTCTAAATTATTATTTCACTACGAAAGTAGTGGGATAGCTAGTACCTGACAAAGTAGAAAGATTTGGCTTTCGAAAGTTTAGCATCACTTTTATGCTCCTATCACAGATTACAAACAAAAAATAAAATAATAAAAATCAAATGTAAAAGAAACTTACCAGACTGTTCAGCCATTTCGAGAGCGCTGGACTAAGATTGGATAATTTTCCCGTTAAATCCGGAGAACTCATAATAGCCAGCTGAACTCTTTGACCAGCAATAAGCACAAGCTGCGAAGCTAGTAGTGCCACGTCATGAACAGCAGGAATAACCTAAATAAAAAACAACTTATTTCTATGTTTCCTTGTTACAGCACCTAAATGCTACTAAACTAGTTATACAAGAAAAATGACAGATTTTTCAATCGAACTAAATTCTGTTACCAGAGAACTCTTTTTCATAATATACAGGGTGTTTCAATAATTTTTGTCATAAATTGAAGGGTAACTTCGTCAAACGAAATCAAGAATAAGTTCCTTTGAAAAATATGGAAACCAGCGTAGTTTCGGAAATTCAGGAATCTCAATAGGGGAGCGGAATCGTCACAAACCTTGACAAATATGACGTAAAAATTACCAAGTTAATAATAATGCTGCATCCAATACATCTACTTAAGCAAGTTTAGGGTTGAAGAATGCAATTTTTTAAAAGAGATTTCTATGCTTGCCTATTATGTGATATAAATTCCTTGACAATTAAATCCTTATGTTGAGAAACCCGGTTATGCGGCAAAAGTGTTCGATTTGTTATAAATTACGAAGGGGGGGATCATACAGCTAATGATTGCTGGTAATTTTGAACCTAGTACCTGTTTGGGTAGAAATACAAAGATATGAACCCTGGTTGGGTTGATATTCGGGTTCAACAACCGGGGATGAAATTCTCTGGTACCAGGGAAAATCCCCGGTATCCCCCCTGGCAAATCGAACACTGTGCGGCACTACCCCAATCATAAGCATTGCTTAAATAGATGTATCGTGATTTGCTACGCGAACACGTCTTGCATCATTACTTATCGAGATTTGACGTCATTGGTAACAATGCCTTTCTATATTTTGGTGCGTGTAGCTCCAAACTACGAATATTTCGGTGCATGTAGCTCCGAACTACGAATATTTTTGTGCATATAGCATAGAACTACGAATATTTCGGTGCCAGTCATTGCCAACTTCACGCTCTCTGACATATAGTTTTCTTCTCTCATGCTCTGTAGCAAGGCAGGCAGATAGTACAGAACAGGCCCAACCATAACTCTACAGTTTACACGGTGACCTCTCACATTACCTTCCCTCCTTCGCTTTCACTGTCTCCTCCACCACTTCCCAGGGAGAGGAAACGCTCCAACGTCACACATCAACCAGTTGGCAATGACTCCTAAAGCTTGTATCTTTTTATATATCCTAGAAACCAACCGCGTTGGCTTGACAGTTCATTATTTCTAAAAGGGTAACAAGTGATCAGCTAAACGATTCCTCGTCACCGCTTTATGAGGCTTTCGAGACTGCTGTCCGCTACTTATTAATTCAAGTAGCTCTACAATTGATATCTACGATGTCGGATTAATACCAAAATTAGGAGCCTACATCGTATCGAACCCGGGACCGCCCCTACAACAAGCGACAGCGTGATCTATTCAGCTAAGTACGTGCTCCTTGGATTTTACAGCCTCACACTTAAATTTGGTTAAGTGAAATTGTATTAATTTTCATATCTACATAATTTTCGCTATGGAGTCCCTAATTTTTGGACTTTTCAAAAGAAACACGGTTTGTCCGGAAAGTAATGCGATCGCACATGTGCCGGGGGAAATCGGTGGTCTTAGCTGTAAACGTGCAAAAGCTCAGTTACCTCCGAGCTCTCGTTCGGTCAGGATAGGCAAACAACTGAAACACGTTCGTAGTTCGCGGTATAAGCTCAAGATACGCCATCAAATTCTGTGGCAAATCTGCGACTGAGACATTTTCCATGTTGCAGCAGGCCTTCGGGGGTGAGTACTTTTCAATATCACAAGTTTTGCGATGGCACAAGATGTTTAAGGAGGGTCGGGAGGAGGTGGAAGACGAATCCCGAACTGGGCGCCCATTAACGAGCAAAAACGAGGACAATGTGAATCGTGAGCGTAAAATTTTGTATTCCGATCGTCGATTAAGTGTTGGGATGATAGCAGAGACTCTAGGAATGGACAAAACCACTGTGCACGAAACCGTTACCGAGAATTTGCAGATGAAGAAACGCGCCCAGCCATTCCTGCCTGCTGATCCGCGAGTATTTTCGCCAGAAACAATGTTGCAACGCTTCCTTAACCCCCGTACAGTCCTGAACGGTGTCCTGCCGAATTCTTTTTCTTTTCCCGAATCAAAATGGTGCTCAAAGGATGCCATTTTTAAAGTATGGATAACATCAAAGAGGCTTCGACGAAGGTCCTACGTGAAGTTTCAGAAAAGACCTTCCAGGATGCCTACCAAGCAGGAAAATCGCGATGGAAAAAATGTGCTGACGCCCAAGGGTCCTACTTCGAAGAATTTTAAAGATTTGTACCAACATTTTTTATTCTTTCCTCTTTACACGAACGTGGTCGCATTACTTTCCGGACAAACCGTGTACGACCATATTCAGTCTGACAATGACTTTGTTATTGAGTTCATACACAAGTATATTGATAGAGAGACATCCACCATTTCACTCATACTTTAGCAGCTGCCACGCTTTGGCTTTTTGTTTGCTTTGAAGGTGTGAATAGGATTTAAAAAAAAATCATTGCCTATTGATCGAAATAAATGATCATATTGCTTTTATTTAACTTTCATACTTAATCAAGTTTAGAGGAAAATTTTTAGCACTACGTGCTACGTCCATTGGAAACTTTTAGAAGCAGATTTTCACTCTACTCATCCTGTGAAGTTTCAATCGCTGTCTTTAGCATTTGTCAACGAATTTCAACAGAATACTCGCCTCACATGGTATAACGGATGAGGCCGTTCTCTACGAATGGACTAGAAGGAATTCTGGAATTGTGATTAGGCCAGCCACTCTGAGTATCTTCTTCTTTTCGAGAGAGGTTTCCACTCTGACCAGGCAAATGCTAGGATGGTATTTGCTATTGATAACCTGATCGATCATTTTTCCTGGAGCTGTACTTGTAAGATGTCAGTCATCATACTTTGGATGGTGTTAGTTTTGTAGGAAGTTAAAGTTCACGTTAAGAACGTGCTAAATTATAAACTCCTGAAAAGCAGGAATACGAGGGGAGGACAACAAACTAACAGACCGCTATAAACTCTTCTCCTTTGGCTGAAATTAAATACTTTTGATGTTGAATTAACCTTTAAACGACGCGTGGCTTATTTATAAGCCATGGTGGTGTAGTTCATACCTACGCATGGCTTATATGTAAGCCATGCACAAGGTCATTTTTTTTAGCCTTCATAAGTTGGTATTACTGGACGATGTTTTCTGCGCGCACTCCAAATTTCTTTCTTCTGTAACGTGAGATGATGAAGCCAATCACACGGAACTAAAAGAATGGGGTAATGACGTCATTTAAAGGGAAGTTTCGTCCGAGTTAAAAGACACGTATGTTTTAACTGCGACGTGTTTACTTTTTAAAGGAAGCACACACAATCACTGGTGTTTCGTGGTGTTTTCATTTCGGGAATGATAACATTTAGCCCACACTTCGTGTTATTGTTATTTTAATATTTTGGGAGAAGAAGAAGAAGAAGAATAGATGGAGATAAAAACAAAACATATCAACTCCTTCATATGGTCTGAAAATATAGCACACGTCTTGGTTATGTTTATATGCCTCTGTTTTCTCCCCTTCCTATGAAAGAATAAATTATGTTTCTCTGTTGACAAGAGAAGGAATGGAGAATAAAGAATTAAACGTGATGCGTGGCCAAACAAAGATCGCTTTCTTTTTAAGAATTGCCATTCATAGCTTCATGAACGAAAATGATTTCAGTGCCTCTAGTTTCTTTTAGGAAGTGGGTGTCGGTGTGTATATCGTCTCAACAAAATATTTCCTTTACTGAATAATTATCGAAATGGCTAACCGTTCTACATTTTTGACTGAAAGTGAGATCGCAGAAGAACTGGACACTGACAGTGAATGGGAGGGGGAACTCGACCTTCTGGAGGACACTCAGCCTGACCCTATACAGGGTGATTTGGAAGATGAGACATCTGAAGAAAGTGACGATGGTAATGGAGATGTACCTGACTGGATAAAACCGAGTGCAAGACACAGACAGCGGCCACAGCTAACATTCACTGGTACCCATGGTGTGACAGCAAATGTTGATGAAAATTCAAGACATCTGGACTTCTTCCGGTTGTTTTTCACAGCAGAAATTCTCCATTTGTTGGTAGCAGAGACAAACAAATACTATGACCAATACGTTACCAAGCACGGACCTACAAAACGACAGAACTTTCCTGTTACTGCTGACGAATTTTTTGCAGTTGTTTTGCACATGGGACATGTCAAAATGGACACAATACCAGACTATTAGGCGCGAGCAGAGTCTTCATTCCATCATCCTTGGTTTCCACGGGTCATGGTGCGTGACCGATTTATACATTTCCTCAGGTTCCTTCATTTTGAAGACAATACGACAGCAACGGACAGATTGTGGAAAATCAGACGTTTCTTTGACAAGATCTGTAGGCTCTATAGTTCGAACTACAGTCCAACTGAGCGTTTAGCAGTGGATGAGGTTATGGTTTTGTTCAAAGGAAGGGTGATTGGAGAAATAGAGCTCGTGACTAATTTCGGAAAATATTTTTTTCTTGAATAATTATAAACAGCGTGGTCTTGGTTTTCTTCTCGGTTACATACAATATTACACGGTTTATTATTATGCACTTCCGGCCTTGGAACTATCGGCGGTGCCTTGAGGGGGGCGTCCCAAAACGGATTTTTTAAGAAAAAAATTGACTTTTTAAAATTTCTTCTTCTTCTTCTTCTACATTTTAAGGCACAATGGCCTATCTATAGCACATTTTAGTACCCTATAGTATTGTGAATAAAACAAGATATTATTCATTATTTTATGTTAATTACTGCTGAAGATATAAATTTTTCTTTATAACATGAAATTATTAACAAAAATTGGAGAAATAGAGCTCGTGACTAATTTCGGAAAATATTTTTTTACTGAATAATTATAAACAACGTGGTCTTGGTTTTCTTCTCGGTTACATACAATATTACACGGTTTATTATTATGCACTTCCGGCCTTGGAACTATCGGCGGTGCCTTGAGGGGGGCGTCCCAAAACGGATTTTTTAAGAAAAAAATTGACTTTTTAAAATTTCTTCTTCTTCTTCTTCTACATTTTAAGGCACAATGGCCTATCTATAGCACATTTTAATACCCTATAGTATTGTGAATAAAACAAGGGATCATTCATTATTGTACGCTAATTACAGACTGAGCTATGGATATTTTTAATTAACAACGTCGAGTGATAATGACATGTTCCTCCGGAGGCCGCGTCGGGAAGGGTCTTACCGGCGAAAATGCCTGCGTTGTTTAAAGGTTAAACATTGCATAAGAAACTCTCCGCGTTGAATAAGTGCATACTACACCATTTGTTCATTAAAATAAGTGTGTTCATACCTCCTCAGCAAGCCTATCGTGTCCATTGGAATAGAGTTCACAGATTTGATGTCTCTTCAGTGTATCTGAGCTCACCATCCAAACAGATGCTAGCCTCAAACATTTGCTCATCCATTCAATCGCACTGGATGCATCGACTTTTGGACAAGTCACAATCTACAAAGTAATTAGAAATAACAATAATATTAGTACTAGTAGCTACAACAGCAGCATTTCACATGCTTGTGAATTAAAATACGTATTCCAGAGATCATTTGTGGACATAGTTAATCAAAAAATACTCGCAGAGCTCACTAAGACAAGAAATTCATTGGTATGCATAGGAAACAACGAGAATCAGTAACTTCTTTAGTCAGATTAAATTATTTATTGTCCGAAACGGAGTTGAGAAAAAAAACAACACTAAATTACAAATTTATTAGCCCTATGCATCCGTGTCCCCTCTGGGTGAGTGATTACACTCGCTGCCTTGTAATCAAGGGATCTCGAGTTCGATTCCTTGTAGGGGACACGAGTGGTTCGGCGCTCTCGTTAAATTGTAGGTCCCGTTCTTAGGACGTCATCTTCAGCCGATGGAAGGCAGTGGCAAACCGCCATTGGTTCACCTTGCCTAGGCATCTTCGGGTCAGGACCTGCCTTCGGGCAGAACACCCATCATCATCATGTATTATCATCAATAGGAAGTGGGTTCGTTTGATAGTGATTACACTTACTTTTCACGTGAAGCCATGTTAAGGTGTAATAGGGCGAAAAAAAAAAGAATTAGAAAACTGAATAAAGGTATGCTATATCATCAATGAAAAGAGGAAATTACGAACTAAAAGAACACACACATCTCATGAAAAATAGAAGTTTTTGTTATTTGTAATAAATCAGTAAAAGATCCTAAAAATCCCTTTGGATAAAGGTAAAATACCGTAGGCTCAAATGTGTAATTTCTACACAACATATGTAATGCAACTTATTCATTTTAAAACGAAACTGATTTAAGGGATGAGATTTATCTACACGTTTTTATTTATCACAATATTAGTTAGCTGATGCATGATCGGTATCGATAAATCAATGGATAATGTAAAATCCGGAAAAATGGACTGGTACACACACACTTAACTACCACATAGACATTTCACATTGGAATTAATTACCACAACTACCGGACAATTTCATTTCTTCTTCTCATTGAAGAGGGGGGCGACAAGTCCGCTCTAAAATAATATGTACAGGAATAAACTGTATGAAAAGAAATGTTAAATAAAGCAAGGCAACATGTTACGGACACTGGTAACTAGAAAACGAAATCTTATATTTTATATTAGCTTTTAAATATTGCACCACATGGAGTCAGGCTCGACGTCACGCAACATTACATACTCGGGCATACGTCACGACTGTGTGAGGCCAGATCACAATGAACTGCGGAAATTCATGTGTTATCATGAATTTCAACAAATGGTACATAAGCCTATGTAAGGGAAAAGTGAGAGGTCGGTTAGACTTAGGCTCTTGACTTTGATAGAAGCTCTGTTGCTTTGATATCTCTTCCCTTCACGTAAGGTGAGTGCCAAGGGTTCTTTATTCTTGAGTTGTAGATGGAATTTGTCACCTTTTAATCTTGATCTAAACCTTGTTAAGAGTTAAACTTAGTCTTAGATTTCGGTATGAGAGTTGAGTTGAACTGTTATTTGAGTTGAACTGTTTTGATTTAATCTTTCCTTTACCTTAATACCAAATGAAATACCTAAGCTCTACCAACATAAAAACACGCACATGACGCAGCTACGCGAACGATGGTCCTCAGTCAATTTTGATACTTGAAACAGACACATCCTAGGCGAGTGAGACTGAGGACAACTTAAGCTTCACGCTTGTACTTAGCTATTTTGGAAGTAATTGAGCACGTCTACATCATTTTCTTGCGATCTTTCTTTATACTTACACTGTCTTCATTCTCAGTAGATTCCATTTCTATCTCTCGGATGCTCTGCATTGCAGCTGATATTACACGACATAAAAATTGGGTACGACTGTTACTAAGCTGAATATCTGGATTGTGGCCTGGGAGATGAGGATTTGACGAAATGTCCTGGAACAACGCCGCTTGTCCCTGAAACAACAAATCAATATTTAATGGTGAAACTTGACAACAGTTTAATCACACATGAAAAACAAAGAAAAACTACTTCTATGACTACGAGTGATAGGCACCAGGGAGGACTCACTGGAGCAGGAAATGCGATAAAAACTGTAAACCAGTGTTCAAGAAATTGAGCCCAGAAAGCAACGTCAGGATTCAGATATTGACAATATTGTTCCGAAGTGCAAAAGTTCCATCTGATAGTTACTATTTCGTGAAAACCTGTAAGTTTGTTGACGACTAAACTACTGTAAAGCAACTGAATAGATTTGGGCCTTTTTTGTTAGTCGGAATGTGGAATCATGTCCTTCGAAGGAACACCTTTGGAATTTTGAATAGTTTGAGCAATAAGTGTTGTACCACTAAGGTTAGTCCCAAAAGTGATGGTGACATTTTCAAACGTAATTTGGGTTCAGATTAGCACAAATTTGAGCCTGCATCTGTAAAATTTGATTCTGTACATTATTTTCAACATCATCCATGATGAGGTCTTGCAATATGTTACTGCTGCATTGCACGACTTTCGGAACCAATCACTGCTTCTCATGCTTATTTTAATCCGCATGGATTTTCTGGAAATAATGAATTAATTTGCACACCCCTATTACTCTGAATTTCACTGGTGTTGGTAAATATAGTTTAAAGCAATGTTCAGGCAAATTCAAAATTTTGAGCTTAGCGTATTAGATGGACTGAATGTTTTCCGTGTGTTTAATTTACTTCGTTTTGTTCTCATTCTAATTGAATCTTCATATTACTCTCTAAATATGTTTATTATTTGAAACTAACAAGAATGTCAGGGTGATCTGCGCATGAAATTGAGAAATGTATGAATCGAAACGGGTACGCATTGTAGCAATTTTTGTTGAGTAGTTTCGAGAGTTCAGCTTGTGTGAAAATAATTAACGATAATGTTTATCGTTTGATGAAACTGAACGAGTATTTGATTTTATAAGTTAAGCGTACTATTCCACCATAATGCTCCATATTGGAACGTTTGAAAAGGACACTATGAACATTATTATTCAAGGCTTGGATCCGAATTTTGCTTCTGATCAGTTATCCTCAACTGATGAACTTAAGTCAAAATTAGAATAAAGTAGAAAAAGGTGATTGCTTCTCGAGTTTAGTCTCTTAACCCAAGTAGTTTAATTTCATGTAGAAAAGTCTTTCGTTCGTATATACTCAAAGTTGATTGTTAAATTTATTTCTTCATCAATTAATAAGAATACTATTAATTTGAATACTCTGAAAGATTGAAAGGCCGGAAGGGAATTTTTTTTTCCTTTGAAACGGACTGTGGGACCACGGTGGATCAATGGTAGAGCTCTCACCTCTAGCGCTTGGGTTCGACGGTTCGATCCCTGCTGATGCCATGTGGGCTTTGTGGTGGACAAACACCGTATGCATGGGTTTTCTCGGGGTTCTTCCGGTTCCTCCTACTTTCTTCATCCCACCAATCATCCATCCGGCCTAAGTCAAAGTTGCCTAAAAGCCTTAAAAATTAAATTCAAAAAATTGAAACGGACTCTCTCTCATTAGCTTTTGTTTTCCTCCTATTTATGGAGTTCAAACGAATACGTGTTTGGCTTCAGCAGTTTTTGCTAACGTTAGATTATTTTTGGGTCAAATTACTAACAAAAAAATTTAAATATACGCAAGGTCAGTAATTATTACCAGAGGTTTTATATATACAATGAATACTCAAGATTATACTTGATTAGTAACACAAGATCACTGTTATAATATGAGTTTTCCAATTGCTTAGAAACTTCCAAGTAATGTACTTTTTGGTCTCAAATTCGTAAGATCGGCGAACGACAAAATCGCCGTCTCCGGGTTTAAGTGGCCTGTAAATATAATCTAATGTTTCTTCAGTTAATTTCATGGCCGCTATTGTACACATGGATTATTTGATTTCAGTGGATCCTAGGGATCAGTTTAATAAAAATAGTCATCCAATTAGTATTATGGAATCGAGCCCTTAAAAATGATGATGCCCACTGGAATAATTACCCAAAATGGAGTAACGATGGAAGCCTTGTTAACTGGAACAATTCGAGATGAACAGGAATTTTAAAATTTAGATTCGTTGTTCCTAGATTTAGAAGATACGAACCTCTGAATTTTCGTTAAGTTATGAGGTTTAGACGATTAATGAAAAGAAGTGTATTCCGGATTATACATTTATGACGAATAAAGGACATAGCCAATAGCATGAATATACAAGTATTCAAGCGTATTGGTTCCTTAAAGAACGTATATCAAGTCTCCACTCCAAACACACACGATATTCACATGGACAACCACACAACATATTGAATCAGCATCAAGATTCGAATAACGAATTCACAAGACCAAATATCTTGTCAATTATGGCGATCATTCTAATTCACTATTTGCGTCTAATTTCCGATATAAAAACATCATCACGAATTAATGCTTAAAACATTAAATACACAATGTTTATTAATTCGTGTAACTGAGAAACAGACCTGTAATAACGAAAGTTGTCAAGATATTTCCATGATTCTTTTTTAACAGATGCTCACAAAACCCTGATGTTTTACCACTCTAAAAATAATTTTCCTAAACTAAATTTTAACCTCCAAAGTTGGAACAGAAAACTCGGAAGTTGCCTCCATTTCAACTTTGGAAATTATTTCTTCCGTGTGAGGCGTTCATCATTTCAACTGGGAATTGTGGTACTGCTCATGCGGTTTCAAGAGAGAACATCGACATCAAGAGTGGAAAGTGGGTCGACTGGGTAGCGCAGTGGTAGCGCATTGGGACGGTAAGGCAAAGGTCCCGGGTTCGATCCCCAGTCCGGTCGCACACTTTTCACTCTATAATATTAAATTTTAACCCTTTTTTCGGCGGGATAAAACTTCTTTATGGAAAAATCAATGTTAATTTAGAGGACCATTTTTCCTTAAGTCTAATCTTATTTATTACCAAGAAATTAAGTCTGACGGTGATTTCTGTCTATAAAATATTGTAAGCGTGGTTAAGAGTTTTATCTCCGAAAAAGGGGGTTAAAATTTAGTTCAGGAAAATTATTTTCACAGTATCAAAACATCAGGGTTTTGCAGGGATAGGCACAGGCAAGTAGGTCAAAAAAAGAAAAACTTTGTAGACTAAAATGTTAAAAAAAGAAGAGAGACAACAAGAGACAAGAAAATAAAGAAAAAGCTACTTGAAGAGACTATCTGACGTGAAACCAGAATCCATTATTTTTATTACCAGTGAGTGTAAAAGACTACATTTGTGTGTGTATGTGTGTGTTAAAATCCACTACCAAAGGGTGGTTAAGTCCAGAATTGAACAAACTTAAATTAAAATTGTGATAATAAAACAATATTTATTTTAAATCTTGTGGAATATTTTGAATGAACCTACAGAATGAATGACATATTACAAAAAACACAAACTCTCACTTCGGTAGCAGTTCAGAGCTTTGTTAATAAATTAGAAATTAAATGTATGTTTAATTCTGGCCCTGGATGGGATATGGCCAAATACATTTATTGCTTTGCCAATGTAAATAAAATTTCAGAAACTATACAAAATTTAAGAAATTATACTAAATTATGTAAACGTAAAGATCTTTTGTTGCGTCAGGAAAAATTTAATTCAGGCCGTTTTGTTGAAGCTCGGCGCCATAAAGTTTAATGATTGAAATATAGAAAAAAATAGAAGAGGACTTCAGCCGAGATTTGTCCCACGAAAGTAGAAAGATCCATAAAGAAAGAAACACAGAAGGGTCTCCACTCAACCAAACTATTGCGGAGACAAAAGACTCGCCAACTACCCACATATAGAAGGGATGATACCAAAAAAGGAAATAATTACATTCTGAAACTCTTTTATCACTAGACATAGAAAAAAATGTGAATGTACAAAAAAAACTTCGCCTAAAAAAAAAAGAGACAAAATCCTCAAACAAGAGACTCGCGCCTATCCCTGGTTTTGTGAGCAACTGTAAAAAAAGTTCATGGAAATATCTTGAAAACTTTCGTCTTTATAAATCTGTTTCTCAGTTACACGAATTAACAAAGAGTCTGTAGATCAGAATCTCAGTAACAGAACGTAATACATGAAGGTCTACTTACCACAGAATCGAAATATGTCATTGGGCGGACTGAACGAAGATTGAAGTTAACCAGCATATACAAACACAACGATAATTGGTAATGAAGGTCTATGAGATCATAATTCGCTGACGGTTTCTTCAGTGCAACTTCGATGAGTGGCATTGGAACTTGGTAACCGCTCCACAGTTCCTCGTCGGACAATTCATACGGATCTGTCACCTCACACACACAATTTGACTACAGGAAATAAATAAGGAACAAATTAAGTTATCGCATATTGTCAGAGAAAGCGAGTACAAAGTGGCAGAGTGTTTTAATACGTATATTCATTTTAATTTTTGCGTTTTCACTTAACAATTTATTTATTTATTTCGCCTCATTCATTATGGCGGAGTTAAGATCGCTAAACTTTTTTTTTGTCACTCAAGCATAAAGATAGATACAGAACGATTATAATAGGTGCGAATAATAATATAACACATACACAGAAACACCCAGCCACACACACAGCATAATGAAACACTGTCAATAATGACAGACTAAAGTAGCCAACAGATAAAATCATAGTAAGCCTACTACCCACATTTATTCAATTCGACATGTGGATACAATATTGGACACGTACCTTAAGACATCAGAAGATTGTCAAAGCTAATAGAACTTTTAAAATTTAGCCACGGAACAAAGAATATACATATATATATATTCAATTTCTGAGCCCAAATCAGAAAAAAATCGAACACAGTTTGAAAGTGCTAAGGAAAAAAATTTGATGTATTGAAATGACTTGATTGTTGAAGACTAAACAGTGTTGAAGACTAAACAGACTCCTTTTAGAAAGAAAAACAAGGCAAATTGGTGATGTGATAGTATGGTGAATTATTTATTTCTTGATACTTTATACATCAATGTGTCAAATATGCCTTTCAACTGGCAAAGAAGTGAAAAAGGGAGAAGAGACAAATCTTACCTCCATAAATGTTTCGAGAAACTTTGTGCATAACTGAAGAAATGCTGGCAGCTGCAGATCTGAAATTCCTATATCACGTCGACACAAGCGTTCCTTTGGCACTTTCCCAACCTTTTCAATTAGAGTCGTCGTGGCTTCCAAACGTTCACTCAGATACATGGACCAAAATAAACTACATAAACCTGCACAAAGAAAGAAAAGAAACAAAAACATTATTACTATATCAAAACACAGCTTCTGAATACCGTATATGCCCGTGAAAGGTTCTCACTTGTGTAATAGCCACACCCTAATTTTTGCTTCTCATATTCGTGTTTTTTCAAACTGCCCGTGTACAAGCACACTCCGCGTATGAAAGAAAAGCAACCACACAGTAGGTAGGAAGAAAAACTGGGAAAAGGGGGAAGAAACTTGTAAGAATTTGGCTTAGTGGCCTTTGTAGAAACGATAGAATTCAAATACAGTGTTCCAATGGCGCCATCAGAACTTGCAGTCACCTAACAACTAATGAGGTAGACACGTTTTATAAGAATTACCCTATATGAATATCTCAAGGCCAAGAATAATACCACTCATTTCATTGGAAATCTTGGCAGAAATGAATAGGAAAGTGGGAGGGGGAGAACTGATGGCCTTATTGCATGACTCATAACTAGAGATCTACTCTATCTGTTAGCCCACACAAGTATTCATTAACAGCACTCGGTATTGAGCTGGTGAAATGCTTTCATTGTTTCACTAACTTGAGTTGAATAAAAAGCTCATAAGAGGAAAACCTACCTTTCATGGCCACACTCTTCAAATTCATTGTTAAAATCACAGCCGCGGAAAGAAAAGCTTATTTAAAAGGCTCGTGTAATACCCCCACCCTTGAAATCTGATATCAAAACCGGGGGAAAAATGGGGACCTTACACGGGCGTATACAGTAAACAAAATGGAAAACAAACATTATGCACTGTTATTTTGTTAAGCTTCTGGTCAGTATTCAAAATTAAATGTGTCATCGTGTCCAGGCGTATAGGAAAATAAAATTCAATATTTTATTTCCATAGAAATCAGTCGCTTTACGAACCCAACTTACCACATCATGCTGTACAGAAACTATGAAATATATATGTATGTTATATTTTAAAGAAGTTCACATATTATGGATCACTGAAATAGCCAAAAGATTTTGTTATCTTAAGTACAAATTGAATACAGAAGGTGACAGTAATGATAATCGATTATTACCACGAACTTTCTAATATCGTTCCAACTTTATGATACATAGGAGTATCTCTAGTGGAGTTTGGTTGTTTATTATGTACTCATAAACAGGTACTTCAGTTTTATGAGTTTCAGAGGAAATAAACAACCGAACAAATTACATACTGTGTGTCCCAAAAGTGAGGAATTTTTAGAACATAAACCAAGGTAAACATCAATCATTCGCGCACGAAAAAAAGAGGCTGAAATATATATTTTACAGGCTGTGTGTATTCCGCACAAAACCCATTTTTGTAACTCACTGCAACACTTCTCGGTGTCACTAGAAAGCCTACATGGCTGCTCATCAAACATGAGAAAGACACACTCTATCTAAAAGCTTATAAGCTTTGTTCAGGGATCTTAGTGCTGCATTCCGAAAATGTATTCCCGGTATTATAATTGACTCTGGCAACACTGTTGATGATAAGTAACACTGTGAAATGTATTTTATCTTTACGTACCTCACTATTATCATTTTTAACGAAAGAGAACAGTGTTGAAAATGTCTGGAAAAGCCCAATATTGAAAATTTCCGCAAAACTTGGCTTATCCGGAAACCCTGAAATTTAAAGTGCGAATTCTGATTGTCAACTGTTTATTACAAGTAAATAGTAGTAGAGAAAGACATATGATTTTTTTTTCCCCAGGGTTACTGAGTGTAGCGAAGTTGCTGAGTTTTTCCACACAGTTACGTACTATGAATGTGCAGTGCGTAACGTTTGGGACATACGATATATATCTGGGTTGTACTGGCAATTACAGCCTGTTAATGTTACCGTCTCAAGTCTAAGGGACCGAGCAGACGTTGCTCAATTAGTAAAGCGTTAGCTTCGCGTTTGGACGGTCCAGGGTTCGAGCTCAACTGGCTGGCCATAGTGAGGTTTTGCCAGGGTTTCTACTGCCATACCAGATTAATACCGGGGTGCACCTTCAGAACTAGACCCTGTCCCACTTCCTTCTCACAGCCTTCTTCTCTACCCTATCTCGGACTGCGCCAAAGATGTCTGAAGGTCATAAATACAACTTAAGCCTGAGGAACGTTAGACAAACACTCTTATATAAAGCTTTTAAGTTGAAATAAACCGGAACGAAATTTTGCAATACAGTTACCGTGACGGAAAGATTGGGTGGTGGGATATAAACACTAGTTACAAGTGACATTGCATGTTGGTTTGAGAGAGAGCCCACAACTTTGCCTCGGACTCAAATTCGAGCATAGTTCGACCCGGTCCCGTAGTCGAGGCTGTAACGTCACGCACTTTGGATTGATAATACGTGGGTTCGAATCCCATGGCGAGCATCCTGAGGTTTTCGAGGGTTTTCCTCAGTTCAACCAGGCGAATGTCGGAATGGTACCTTAAGAAACTCCCTAGTCGATACCTTCTCTATCCCGTCCTGAACCAAAGATGCCAAAAAGTCATGGATAAATTCAAAATTCGAGCCCCGTTCTTACATGCTAGATGGTCGACTACAACAAAACTCGCAGTTCAAAACCGGATTAAATATCAAAAGTAGTCTTTAAAGGTGACATCTACTCTTAAGCTGAACTGAAGCATGAAACAGGAAGAATAAGAAATGAAAACCTACCTTGTTTTACATGAGCTGATGGAATGATTTTGAGACAAGTGTACGTTGCACGAAGCGCTTGGAGTTCATCTACCTGCCTATGCCATGCAAGTGCAAATTCCCAGCATAAATTAGCCAGAAGTACACTGGATGAAAGACTGTACGGAAAGTGTTTCTTGATTATGGACAAATATTCTGAAAAATAATATACAAACATTAATGTTACAAGTCCAATCTTCTCAGACGGTCATTTTTTTTCTTCTTCTTAATATCTCACATCATTGCTTGATTTTTTATCTTAAAGTCACTGTTAAATACAATAGCCATAGATATGCAATATAACAAGAAACCCCTTGGGAAAGTCATATAGAGCAGACATGACATGAGGGAATGTACAACACAGAGACAGTCATTGTCTAAAACACCTCAACGAGATTGATGTTATACTAGTTTCGCCTATACCATACGAAAAGTACAAAAATAACATTAAAAGAAAAGTCACTAGTTTGAGCAAAAGAAGAGACAATGATCATTCGATGAATTTTTAAAGATCACTCCGAAGAGAAACACACACACACACACACACAAGTACTGTTCAGGATGTAGTGAATTCGCCGAAGTTAGCTTATAACTTTAATTAGTCACCATTATTTACTTTAAGAACTTACGACGTACTGCAAATATGCTTTTGGACAATGCCAATCTGGTGGGTTACGTATACAAGTAACCTTCTTATTCTGTTGTATTACTTCTGCTTCTTCTCTTCGTCTTTTCCCACCTACGTGGGGTCGAAGTTTCTGATGAGTCTTCTCCACGAAGCCCTGTCCTGAACTTCTTCCCCTGATAGGCTTCTCCCTGAGATAACCTAATTCCTCCTTGGCCTCCCTCTATCTCTCTTGCCCTCCACTTTCATTGCATCACTCTTCTAACTACAGAGTCAATTGTTCTCCTCATTACATGTCCATACCACTGCAGTCTTCTTTCTTGTATCTTCTTAGATATCTCTATAACCTTGGTTGTATCTCTTACTCTCATATTTCTAACTTTGTTTTTCTTGTTATCCCACACATCCAGCATAGCATTCTCATCTTAGTAACATCCAATCACTTTTCCTGTGCTTGCTTTATTGGTCATGTTTCTGCTCCGTACATCATTGCTGGACTAACCACAGTTTTGTAAACCATCCCTTTATTCTTCACGGTGATTCTGCGCAGACAACGCCACATACTTTCTTCCAATTTCTCCATCCCTCTTGCATTTTATAAGTGTTATTTCTACGTCCAAAACTGCATTCCCCGTAACATATGAAACAAAATATTAAAAAAAAAAAAAAAAAAATATTCCATCGTACTTCCTGCAACCTCACTTCTCCATTTTCTTCTGAGTTAAACTTACAGATTCTATCGGAAAATGATACACAGAATATTAAAACTTCAAGTGAAAAAAATCGTCAAATTTGATCACATTACATACCATAATATTGTGTAACATACAATAAAAATAATGAAGTTGATCAAGGACATGTCAAAAGACTTAAAATTCAACATTTTGTTTAGTCCACACAGCTTCGTCACGTGGTTAGAAAGTTAAGGAAAAGAAAATTTGAGCCGGAGTTAAGATCAACAATAAACTAAGTTCCAAAAAATAAGAATTCTAGCTACAGAACAATCTAAGATATGCAAGATCAAAAGAATGTATAGTGTATGTATATAACTTTTCTTTAAATTCACAGGAACATAGAAATGGATATTATTTTCTTTTACGACGCTATGAATCTACAAACTTCATCTACATAGAGGTAATAATTAGCACTCTTTATTCCTGGTGAAGAATAACTTCATAGAAGTGATTATTGTTTCACACACTGATTCTTATTTGTGTAGCCTTTGTTAATTACATGTGACTCTGTCTCATTTTTGACCGCTTCCTTTTATTTAAGCTTCCTATAGACTGTTTAATGTATTTTATATTACGTGAACAGCCAGCCATGAGTCTGAGGGACGACCTCCCTCACCAAGCAATCTTCCCAAGTGATCTTATATGGAATAAGGTGCAGCTGTGGTACCAGGGACATTTATTAAAATTATGAAATTTCACTACAATTATCAGCGTTAAAATAAAAGAAACTCCTGCACGGCGTTTTTCTACGATGACAAATAAACCTGGAGAAATCCAACGGGTACTTGTCCGATAAATGAAAAGAAACATGACAAATCTTGTTTACCCAGTATTTTCGAAGAATTATCGTCCAGATCAACTGCTTCGACTCCAATTTCCATCTCCTGAACAGCTTCTTCCTCCTCCATTTCTACGTCTTCAGTCTCGTTTTTCTTCTGAACAGGTTTTTGAAACTCCACGTCCTTTCGATCGATCAACAGTTCTGGATTCAGTCCCGTCGTACTCAACCAGCGCACAACCAACTCCGACACAGAGCCTGTAAGACAATGCAAAAAGAGAGAAAATGTACTGCATTTCGGGGTCACGCAAAACTATATATCGTGGGCTTTCTGGTTACGCATTTAAAATTGTTTCATAGCATATAAGCAATGTTGTAAATATAAAATTATTTCAATAATCTGACCACGTCATTGGCAAAGATCCAGCAAATATGCAATAAAGTTTACATTGAGAGAACGGCTATTTCTTACGATATTTTAATAAGAACCTACACCAAGTGTCAGTCGATTTATCATCCCTTTTTGACCACGACCACGACCACTGTCTACGGCCAAACTTCAATACAAACCGATCTTCCTTTCTTTGACACTTTAGAAGTTTCAAAGTGACTTCTCTTTTAAGCCTTTAATATTTAACAAATATTTTTATCAATATGTTAGATAGCATGTAGGTCACTATTTAAAACACTAACGCCATCTATGATGGAATTTCTCAACCTATTCTCAAACCCAAAAAGCTGTCTTAGTTTTGGGGAGGGGGGGGGGGGGAGTTGCAGCAGATTTCTGGATAAGAATTTTATAAACTGGTGCAAGCCCAGAAGGGATGCACTGATACTGCCCAAGATATTGAGATGATGTCTTTGAGAGAGGGGGAAAAAAAACTCGTCTCATAACTTCTCACGACCACAGTGTAGATAGTGAAGGATTTGACTTTTTAGTCTCCGATATCGTTGCCGAGAGAAGATTATTTTGCATACAATTATTAACCATTTTTTCTGATTCCGTTTTCTTGCATGACTCCCACCTTTCATTATTGACCCTTACCCAGTTGTATTATTAAAAAAAATCCATTACAGTACTTGCGAGCACACAACGCATTTATGTACGTGCAAAGCGTAGCCTACAGAAGAAGGGATAAAAGCATGAGTACATATAAGGTTCAGCGGTCTTACTGCGTTTCAATACTGACAATCAAATTAGGTGTTATTTACACGCTAGACAGACAACTTTGTCCTAATAGATGTTATTACCATTTTTCGGAAGAACCTTGTGTGAGGTAAATATTGAAATTAACACAGAATAATTGACGGCCCTCGTGACTGGGACTTGAATCCGGATCTCCGTACCATGCCGTGGTGGTGTAATGGATAGAACCTGACCAGGAACTGGGAGATCAGGGTTTGAGTTCCGATCACGGCGGTTGTCATTTTTTCGGTGTTAATTTCAATATTTACATGGCACAAGGTTCTTAAGAAAAAAAAAAGTAATAACATGTATTCTTTCGAGCTGTACGTTTGCAGAACAAATTCGTTAATGAAATTCTCCACTAACATATAGAGTATCTTGACTTTATAACCAACAAGAAGAAGCTGAGACAACATCAAGGTGAGAAGTATTTCATACACACAGAGAACTGGCCGTGCTGTAGTGATGTAATGGACAGCATACCCGACCGGACACTGGGAGCTCCAGGTTCGAGTCCCGGTCAAGCGGTTATGAATTTTTCTGTGAATTTCCACTACTTCATAAACACACTTCAGAGGCAGGAAAGGGGAAGGCAGCAGCCAGGACTTTGGTCCAGGGACCATCCCGGTAATGGTCTAATGAAACTAAGGGAAACTCTAAAAATAACCTGTCAGTCTGGTCAGTAGCACGACTCGAACCTGCGTTCCGCTCCAATGCCGATCTGAAGTCCCCGACTGTAACTACTAAACCAGGGGTATTTGGCATGAATCCTTGTTAAGTTGTGTACTTTAAAACGTAACAAATTCTTACGGATCCTTTTATATTGGGAACGATTTTCTTGTTTTAAAATATAAAAACATATTGCCTGCTTAGGCGCTTACCTTTTCCCTTCTCTAATATATGTGCTAGTGACACGGATGGTCTCTCGTAGGGAAGTATATAAATCGACGGTGATTCCACTTTCAATTTTTGTTTGAGAACCTTCTCCAGCAAAGCAACATCTTCGAGCTGCTTGACTAACAAGTTCCACTGCACTGCGTCCATGGAAAGGTTCTCGAACTCACTCGATGTACTTTTGGTCTCCTCGTCGGACACGTGACCACTCTGGTGAGTTTCATCAGGTAACACAGCTAGATTTTCACCACAGTCTCCCGCACTTACATCTTTGCTCCTATTCTGGAAGCAGAAAATTGGTCAACTGGTGAAATACAAAATGATTCTAAAACTAACACTTCAGAACTGAGACTACTCACTTCACGGTGGATGTAGTTCTCACTGTTAATGTTGTTCGGCGATGCATTTCGGGGACGTCCCATCTTCAGGTCGCGTGAAAATATAAACCAAGTTTTATGTGGGTTTTTTTTTTTTTTTTAATATGTATATAAATGAAAATATATGTCATTTATAACGTTTTGGCAGTTAATGCAGGACACACCAAGGATCATGTTAACATCAAAATCTCAATTTAGTTTGAATTGTAGCTTGGTACGGAGCCCTCGATATATTATCTCATGCGAAATACGTATACAGGGTGGCCCTGTAATGATGCTCCAAAATTCGGGAGGAGATTATTTACATTAAAACAAGAAAAAAAAAGTTCCTTTGAAGAAATTTAAAACTATGTCGTTTCCACTTGACCACTTTGTTCAAAGTTACGGCGGCAAGGTCACATATGACGTTGTATCTCGACATTAATGACGTAAGCGTTGTCGGCTGAATGATTATGATTTTTTAAAAAAAATAAATGTATCTTATTGAGGTGTAAGGAATAACTTGAGGTAAAATTTTCTTAATCCTACTAACTATTTTTAGGTCAATATATACCTGAACTCTCCCAACACGTCTGGTCAGCGTGGAAGCAGTAGACCACCTCCTCCCTCCAGGAGAGGCCTAATCCAGTAGTGGATTGAATATGGCTGTGAATTATTATTATTATTATATACTTTTTTTTTCTCATTCGGAGTTTCACGATGTAACAGAGATATCTTTCTATATGAGAATACCACAAACAAAAGAGAAACTTAGTTTATATTTTTATGCGGCCTCAAGATGGGGCGGATGGTCCGGAAAAGCATTGCCGCACAAAAAAAAAGCAGTAAGAATGACATCCACCGAGGTGGTCAGCAAAATTAAGTTTATGAAAAAAAAAGTTACAATGGTTTTACCTCAAAACTGTTTTGTTTCCTGGTAGTAAGCAGATGAAATAGAAAATCAGGTTATAACATATCTTAAAATACAGTAAACTCCCGATTATCCGTCACTCACAGTACTGGAACAAGGTTCGACCCCCACCCTCCCACTTCCCGAAAAAGTGCGTGATAAAGTGAATATATGGTTTTCTAAAAAAAAATAATATTGAAGTACAGTAGCGTCTCTACAATCCGACACGTCCAGTTATTCGACACTGGGCAGATGCGTACATGAAATGTTCAGGTTTGCGATAAAGAGAGATGCACGCATTGTTGTCACTCACTGTTTCTTGCACGTGTGGTCAGCAAAGCAGTCACTACCGTGATTAATACGATAGACTAACCTGTGAACCAAGTGCCTTTTTTGTACTTAAACAGTGTTTATTTTGTGTTTGCTTAAATTATTACCTGTTACAATTCAAAATGAGTGTATTAATAAAGGAAGTGATTTGTTATGGTAGTTCTATTTGTCATTAAAATCAAGTAAACCGGCAATCTGCTCTAATCCAACACTCTACGGACCAATATTTCTCAAATATGTAATATTTTTCTGTTTTAAACGCGAGATCATATATGGGACCTTTAAATGAAAATGAGACAGTCATACATGTATCTACATGAACTTTGTACAGTTGATACATACATGTACGACAACTGTTTGAATTGGGTCTGTTTCCCAGAAGTAATCGCCGTAAGCATTCAGATACTTGTTTCATTGCAAGATTAATCGCCGAATGCCCTTCATATAGAACACGGGGGTTTGGTCTTTGAACCACTGTTGTACGACGGCCCTAACCTCACCATCTGTGTGTAACACATTGAAGTGAGACGTCAGCATGCCAGGAAATAACCTTCGTCGCCACAGTCAAAGAAGTTCAAATCTCAAGCATCCGCTGGTAAAGTCATGCTGACAACCATGCTCTTTGATTGTCACGGATCATTACTGCTGGACTTCAAGGAACCAAACGAATCCATCAATGCCGAACGTTACTGAGAAACTTTGCACGATTATCGGCGTACTATAAAAAACGAAGCCTGGCATGCTCACGTCACACATCATTGTGTTACACGATAATGGCCGTCTGCATGTTGCTCAACGGCTACAGTTGTTGTTCCAACGATTCACGTGGGAGATGTTGAGCCATCCTCCTTATAGCCTGGCCTCTCCCATTTCGGTCGCTGAAGAAGGCGTTAAAAGGTCACAGGTTTCACACAGATGATAAGTGAAGGTACAACAGTGGTTCAAAGAGCAAAACCCCGTATTCTATATGGGGGGTACTCAGCGATTCGTCTCGCAATGGTACCAGTGCCTGAAAGATTACAGTGAAACAGATCCCATTCAAACAGTTGTCATACATGCATGTAGCTATAGTACAAAATTCATGTAGATACATTTATTACTGTCCCAGCTCATGTCATCGAACGGATTTCATTTGAACGCCCCTTACTGAATTGACTTCCAAGTCTCTGCAATTTTTACGCCATAAAATGTCCATACGTGTTGAAGGAGAATGCTGTTCTTATTACATCCTTACGAGCCACATCAAATGCCTTATAAACAGATCATAAAATGTCCGCTGGCACCTGCCAAACCATGAAACAGCAGTAACTTACATACGAAACAACTGCAGATAAGTAATGGGTCGCTCGGCTTTCCCGAGGAAACGGATATGAGATCTACTGTACACCAACATTTTGACCCATCTAATTGATCACTGTCAAGTGATTACATCATGAAAGTTTACTGAACTACAAAATCATTATACAAAACTTCAATTATATTCTTTATGTCGCACGTGACAATAACTACGTGAATGAACTAAGATAAGCTAGCATGTTCCCAATCATCTTCTTACTCCACTTCTCACGCTACACAAAGTAGCCTATTTATCAGCTACTAGCCAAAGTACCCGCCCGTTGGTGTTGGGTGAATAAAATATGTTGGTAACAGTCATCGGGACAGTCACGAATACTCTTTTCCCCGTGGAGGGAGGCGCCCCTTCATTGTAACCAGACTCTCCGGGGGGTTACGACCCCATAACCTTCCCCCAGGGGGGATGCGCCCCATAACCTTCCCCAGGAAGGCTGCGGCCCCATATAGGAGGTTTGCCCCATTTATTGTAACCTTCTCGTGATGCTACACCTTCGTGGTTTCAGTAGCTCAACCAAATTTAATTTCAGTAGCTCGAACGGTGTGGAAAATGATTTTTGGGCGGCCATTTTGAATCCATGATGGCGAATTTTTCGCAATGTTGTAATATTTTTTTAAATTACTGTTGATAATACACCTTTATCATATACTACTACTACTGATACTACTAATACTATAACTACTAATAATACTGCCAAAGAGTACTATAAAACTTTAAAACATTAAATATAAATATTTTTATTTACAACAATCCACATTCAAATTTAAAAAAATATAAATTAATTAATTGTTGAACAATTCATAACAATATTGAATATAATTATATACAACTTTTACTGTATGTCAAGAGTCAAGCCGAAAAGATGACTAGGGCCTTTCTACCAAAACTTACAATGAAATTATTCACGAAAGTAATTATACTGCTATACCTCCTTCACGTCAAAGTACAGGGATTTCAAACTTTTAGACTGTCGTACCTCTAAACCAAAACTCATACTTTCGTCGTACCACTACAATAATATTGCAGAATTTTCAATGTTAATATTTAAATTACTTGATTATATTGCCAGTAATGATTATACCGATGACACAGAACGTTACGTAGCGTGCTTGTCTTGTAATCAGGAGGTCCCAGGATAGATCATTAGGGCCGACCACCCTGAATAAGGTTTTCCCTTTTTTCCCTCGGTCACACCAGGCAAATGTTAGAAATGGCAGCTTAAATAATACAATGAAACAAATATAAGAAAGTAAATATTATGAACGAAAAAGTCGTAAACATTTATTTAAGTTAAATAACTAAGTTCTGCTCTCAATAAAAAGTAATATTATGAATTTATCACAGACGTTACTCTCATAAAAAAAAATCGACGCTTATACTGACTGTGGATTCGGCGCACTTTTGAAATCAGACGATATTAAATATCTTAAGTTGAATATTTTTTATAAACTTTATACCGTACCACCTTTTTTTATAAACTTTATATCGTACCACCTAACAACATTTCGCGTACCACAGTTTGAAAAACTCTGTCTAAGTACATACTGATTGTTTCTTCAATCATTTTTGTACTCTTTCGCTGTTATTGAAATTCCGCATGGACATTTACTCTAAAGTTCTGATAATATAACACTGTAAATAAGTTACCAGTTTTTCCTTCATCTTCTCTATGGAAATCGCAACAGCTCGACATACTACAGCGCCCGTGAGAGCCATGTAGGGATTTGTTGACTCTGAAAGAGTATTCCGAACATTCTTCCACCATGAAGACAATTCGTTGTAATCGGGACAGATGACATCAATATCTATAAATAGAGGGTGAAATACGTAAGTAAATTACAATAGTAATTTGCAAAATACAAGACTTTTCACTCAATTGACCAGAACGAATTTCCTGATATTTCTAGTTAACTATTTACACATTTGCAGAACTCACACGAATCTCACATAATCTCTTTTAGTGGTATAAAAATGTTAGATTCAAAAGAATAGGCGACTACATGTATTTGAGTTTGGTTCAATAATACGCTGAAAATAAAGGTTCATCATCATATTCTTAATATGACAAACTAGTCAAAGATATGTTTCCTTGATTCTATGTTGTTTAAAAAATAAACTGCAGATGAACTTTGAATTACAATTCAAAATAATGAAGGACACGCTCATAACAAACAAAAAACATCTTCCGCTTTGTGAAAAAAATTTCGTGTATCCAACCATGATACTGGTTCTGAATTTAGTTCAGAACTAGTTGTATATTATTTAGTTTAGAACGTTCTTCTCATTGTTATGAATGAATGAATGAATAAAAGAAAGAAAGAAAGAAATGAATGAATGGAAGGAAGGAAAGAAATGAATGAATGAATGAATGAATGAATGAATGAATGAATGAATGGAAGGAAGGAAGGAAGGAAGGAAGGAAGGAAAGAAAGAAAGAAAGAAAGAAAGAAAGAAAGAAAGAAAGAAAGAAAGAAAGAAAGAAAGAAAGAAAGAAAGAAAGAAAGAAAGAAAGAAAGAAAGAAAGAAAGAAAGAAAGAAAGAAT
>JAGDQP010007224.1:0-50954 GCA_022664845.1 Lepisma saccharinum
TATATATATATATATATATATATATATATAAAATGAAACTATACATGTCGCAGATCAGTAGGCGCACTTGGGGTTATTGGGGTTCAAGTTTCGATCTTTCTCCATTTAACCAACTAGTAACAAGACTGTCACTAACAGAAATCGGTAGTTTTCCACTTGTTTCACACGGTTCAAACGTCACTATCAAGTCGATTACTCTGTTAATAAGCAGAAGTGATTATATAGATAAGTAGAGGTTTATCTTACAAAAGCGAACATGTCTTCTATTAAAATACAAACATTATATTTTACAAACACATTAAGGAATTTCATTTACTGATTTATAAGTTGTTGATTGCATCCAACCCTTTACGTCTTCATCCGACAGAAGGCAATGAGAACGCAAAATCTGTTCAACTTGCGCAGGGATATTTCGGACCCATAATTCCTGGAAAATCGTTAAAATGTTGTTTCCAACTGCTGCTGTTAAAATACTATTTCTCTGATTTTCACCTATTATACCAGGGACAAAAGAAACTTGAATGAAAGGCTGACTGATGTACGGAAGCTGAAAGTAGATTCCCAAAATGAGAAATTGAGCTAGAACATCTAGCAAACCTTCAGACTGTAAATTAGCAGACGAATATGCATATCTTTTGATCACATTGATAGGAAACAAAAGATTTTCAAATTAACTTTTAAATGTACAAGAGCCTCTGCAGAGCTGAAACGGGTCACCGGGTCTAGGCTTCAGACCCGTTATGATCCGGTAACCCGGAAAACAAAACAGTTTTTAATTATTTCTTTGTATTTGAACAGTGTTTCTGTCAGGGGTGACCAGGGCCGGAGACATTACTCCCGGAACACGAAACATACGAAGCCAAAATTCGAAGTTAATTGTTTCCCAGACCGGGTCACCTATGTTAGGGTCAGGTCTGAGTCTCTGACGCCCTCTGAGTCCCTTGATGCGAAGATTCAGCCAAGGGCAAGATTTAACTGCCAGTAGAAAACGTTACAAACGAAAAATATGATAATTAATATATATATGCCGTAAGAACTTTGGACCGTAGATCTGTTTATTTTCAATTGAAAACTCAGGGCCAGACATATTAGTCTTTTTCGGCTAAATGCTATTTCAGATTCTCAGGCTATTGGCCTATACGTACAGGATGGATATATGCCAAACTACGTCAATAGGATTAAGTGTTTTCGATTCATGTCTAAAAATATACAGCAATTCAAATGAACCCCTCAACACAATCAATACCAGAAGTAAAATATCTGAACAAAGATTCTTATTCATGTTTCTACTTCGTAGAGATTTTTGAAACTAATCACATTACATGTGTTGTTCTATCGTACCAAGTATGTTTATTTCTGCCCTATTTGTTCCCTTAAAAGCGTGTTTATGATCAAGAAAAATCAATGAATAATACACATTAGTAGTACTATGAAGCACTAACAAGTAGCCAAGAATACAAGTGAACAAGGTGTGTATTGACTTGAAATTAGCGAACAGCATGAACATTCATATGCACTTTAAAATCAGGAAAAAATTGTATGAAACGCACTGGAACTGTATTGGGCAAGTTGTCATCCAGCTATTCAGGTAATCAAACTTTTGGAATCGATTGAACTACCTGAGAACTATTTCCCGTATAAAATTACACAATCGATGAATGATACTTAACTCCAGATTGATAACAAAAACTACACAGTAAAAGAAAAAGAAACACATTTACATTTTAAAAGCATCATTTGCATACCTAAAATGAATTAACTTATGATCACCATGTAAATATAGGGTAAAGTTGGTAACTTCGTGACATTGGTATTTTCGTGATACGTTGCAACTATCACGTAGAATGTACGCAATACTTTTGGAGTCACCTGGCGGAGAAATGTTTATTTCGACAACTCTTGGACAGCCGTGGCACTGTAAAATCCAACGTATCACGAAATTACCAATGTGTACCCCTACCTATTTATTTACGATCACAATTTTAACACTTCTGTACACTTCATTCACACAAGCAGGGCTCGAAATGGACCGGAGCAGAACGGAACGACGTTCCAGTTCGTGAAAATCCCGAACCTTTCTGTTCCGTTTCGTCACTGTAGTAATCATTGACAAAGAAAAAAAAAAGGACATAATGTTAAAAAATGTAAAGCGTCCGTTTCATGAATCTCTCCATTTCGACTCGTGCACACAAATAATAGTGCATAAGTACGCGGTTTTTGTATCATATTGGGAAAAAAAAAGTAAACAACTTGGTGGGAGCACGGACAGCATCTATATGTATAACACAGTACATTCAGTCATTTTCTTTGCTAGCCACGAAATTCGATGGATAAATCAGTGGGTCAGAGACTGTCAGAAACAAATTGTGATTAAAATGTGTAGGCAAAAATATTATAAACTTTCTACACTTCTTTCTTACTCTATGGCTTACGGAACTCGCAAGTTCATCGCCGCAGTAACAAACGTTCACCATTGGAATCTATCATGGACAAGATCAAGTCAGTTTACATCACAAACACCTACTTCTCGAAGATTCCTTCTAATATTCTTCTCCCAACGTCGTCTCGGTCTTCCCAACGGTCTCTTTCTCTCCGGCTTTCCAAGCAAGATAGAATATAATCTTCGTTTTTCTCCCATCCGAGCTACATGGCCTGCACATCTAAGTCGTCGAGATTTCATTATTCTTACAACATCGGGTGAATCGCACAGTCCGTGAAGGTTTTCATTATGCAGTCTACTCCATTCTCCAGCTATCTCGTCCCGTTTCGGACCGTATATCTTTCTCAATACCTTATTTTCAAACACTCGTAATTTTTGTTCATCTGCTAGGGTCGTACTCCAACTTTCGCAATCGTAAAGTATTACCGGGATAATAACCGTTGCGTTCTGTATATTTTCAATTTCAACTTCCTTGATATTAATCGCGAGGTTAGGAGTTTCTAGACTGAATAGAAACATGCATACAGATGCTCAACATCTTTTTATTTCTTCCGTGACCTCGTTTTTGCTTGTTACATATGCTCCCAGATATTTAGTTTACTTTCTCTATGTTCTCATTCTTAATTGTTATGTACCTATTTCCATTATTACCTGTGTCTCGGCTTATCATGTATTTTGTTTTCTCTATGTTTACCTGTAGACCTATCTCATCGCACGCTTCTACTAAGACATCGGTATTACTTTGCAGTGCCTCTATATCTTCCCCTATTAAATCAACATCATCCACGTACACGAACAGTTGATTCAAGCCACACAACGTTAGTCTCTTTTTGTCCTTTTTTCAAACATCGCAAAGCAAAGGTAAACAGTGGTGACAAGGCATCACCTTGCTTCAATCCGTTGCGGATCTTGAAACTATCTGACATATTATTACCTACGCGTACTCTGCTTATGGGGTCGCTGAGACACATTTTCACAAGTTAAACAAGTTTCTTCGGAAGTCCAAACTGTACCAGTATACTGTATGCTTTTCCATTTTAATAGAATCATAAGCCTTCTTAAAATCAATGAATAGCTGATGAACCGTCCCATTGTATT
Organism: Lepisma saccharinum; assembly: GCA_022664845.1. Classification (NCBI taxonomy): domain Eukaryota; kingdom Metazoa; phylum Arthropoda; class Insecta; order Zygentoma; family Lepismatidae; genus Lepisma; species Lepisma saccharinum. Next base: position 3,539 of record JAGDQP010007224.1, read on the forward strand.
CCCATTTCTTCTCCAAGATTTGTCTCAAGGCGAAAATCAGGTCCAACGTGGATCCATTTATTTTAAATCTACATTGGGGATTTCCAATTATTTGATCTACGTATACAGTTGGGTGAGTTAGCAGTATATTAGTCAAATTTATCGCCTTTTTTTATAAACTGGTCCTATTACTGAGGTTTTCCAATCCTTTGGAAGCTCCTCCTTTCTCCATATAGCGTTTATCAATTTATGCAGTTCCTTGATCAATGCCGTTCCTTCCGCTTTAATTAATTCGGTTGGAATATTTTCTATTCCCGGTGATTTGAAATTTTTCAATTTCTTTATTGACATTTCAACCTTGATCTCGCTAGGTTCGGATATAGATTTTAAATTCCCCTGTTTTTTCATTGTACATTAAGAAGTCTGACGAAATAACTTTTCCACACATCGATAATTTTAGTCGGATCCGCTTGAAGATCTCGTGTTGGTACGTCATCTTCTATCCACTAATACATAAACAATCTGGTTAAACGTTTTGCCATCCGGAGACACCCATGTGTATTTGTGTATTTCTACACTTCTTAAACACGCTATTTACATTTCCTGAGTTTTAAGCAAAATCTATAGAAAATGTAAAATAAGTGCATTTGTAAAAAGTAGGCTGTGAATTAACTAATTCTATCACATGCGAAGGCAGCGAAGCCCAACATTCCGAAAATAACCATCAAGTTCATATAATGAGTACCAGGTAAGAAATGGGTTGTTTAAAAGTAGATTAAACATCTTTACAATGGAATAAACGATTACTTTCTCTTTGTTCCATAGTTGTATGCATTCCCTTCCCCGCGCAAGGTAAAGTACTTCCCGCACTATTCTATCCTCTTGTTTCCCTGTCCTTACTATAAAAACCATCGAACTTAGTTATAAATCTCCTGTTTATACAAGTGTAGATGAACGACACCGACTATTCTATCCTCTTGTTTCCCTGTCCTTACTATAAAAACCATCGAACTTGGCTATAAATCTCCTGTTTATACAAGTGTTGATGAACGACACCGACTATTCTATCCTCTTGTTTCCCTGTCCTTACTATAAAAACCATCGAACTTGGCTATAAATCTCCTGTTTATACAAGTGTTGATGAACGACATCAACAAACTTTGGGAGCGATTTCTCACATCAAAACAAAACGAGTTTCTTTGAAAAAATTTCGAAATATACGTTTGAAGAAGTTTCGGAGCTACAGAAGCTCAAAGTTATGGCGGCTTCGGCTCTGCAAGTGACAATCGAAGTAGTACACAATACAACCATTTAAGCTATGTTTATGATTGGCGAATACAGCTAGAGATTTTTATGCTTGCCCTATTAAATCATTTAATTCCTTGACAAATTCAGTTCTCACCTGTGTATGCGGCACTCCCTCAATCACAAACACTACTTCGAGTGTGATTTCGTAAGCTAACATCGCTTACGTGTCGAGCTATGACGTCGTTTGTGATGTTACCGCTTTAACTTTGAGCTCCTGTAGCTCCTAAACTACGCATATTTCGAAAATTTGTTAAGAGGAACTTTCTTCTTGTTTTGATGTGAGGAATCAACTACCGAAGTTTGTCGGTGTAGTTCATAAACACCCTGTATATAGACGCCGCTGGGTGTTATGTATATAGGCGTTAGCCTGCTTCAGTTTACTAACTCATATTGGAGGTCGCTCTAAACATGGTGAAGCCACTACATAGGGAGTGGGTTACTAAATGCTACCCTTTTGTTATTTATTTTTTCTTTCTTCTCACTCATTTCTTCTACAAATGCTACTGCTTTTCTTTATGTATGTCATTTCGCTATGCAAATCCACATCATATGAATCAATCTGCAATCAACTTTGCATACTAGTACCTAAATTTATAATAGACCTCCGACTAGGTTCAGTCGCAAAATTTTGACCTGCGGTTTCAAGTAATTTGATTTCAAGCTTGATCCTATCTCATTAGGCAACCAGCAGTATATCTATGTTGTCTACTTTGCATAAAAAGAAGGATATTAGATGATAACTGTGTCTTGTTTAAAAAAAAAATGTCTGTCGTTCTGCTTGATTTGCTCCAGTGCAAACGTGTGCAATTTCAGCTATAATTTCATAAAACTATTGATGCCAACATTTATTTTAAAAACAGCAATCAAAATGACCTTTGAACAGCATTGATAGACCCCGTACTACAATCTAAGAAAATGTCACAACGTCAACTTATTTGTGCATGCAATGGTCAGTGTTACCAACAGTAAACAATTAGAATTAGCAGCCCAATTCTAAAAGTACCTAAAGCCCTATATCAAGAATATAAACACTCCGATTTCTGGTCACTGATTTCAAAGTGGCTAGGTCGACATTATTATAGCAATGACCAGTGTGCGAATTAAGGAAATGTTAATAGAAGGTTGGGGGGGGGGGGGAATGAAATGTTGTGAAGAAAATAACGAGGTGAACCATATATTACACATTGTGTTTTCAAATAAGCGGATTTTCCCCGTTAATTCGCATACTGGTAATGGCATCATACTTCAATCATTCTCGAAATATCGGCAAATGTGCCCTTGCTCTAGTTAAATGATCCCGCGTGTTTGCCATTTTTGTATTTACTGAGCATCATTATGTGGGCTTTGTTGATTTATTTTATCTTTAAACTTCAGAGATGCATCCTAAAAGTCAGAAATACAATTTAATTCCGTGTTACGTCAATGTAATGGTTATTTGTAAAGAATATGGGCGAAGGATTTTTGGATGGAGTCACTCGAAGCATAGCATGTTAGTCTATCTACGATTGGTTGGTAGTTAAAACTTCATGTTAAGTATAATTGAGGAGGTTACAGGAAAATGGACCCATAAGTCTATGGCACCTTTTCAGGAGAATGTTTAAATCGATGCCCCGTATTCAAATCTACTTGCGTATACAGAATATCTTGTAAGCAGAGAGCAAGGCAGCGAGTTGAATGACAGCATCCATATGGCAACAATATAAAAATCAAACGTTCAATCATTATTTTCTGGATACGTAACTTTTGCTTATCTGCACTTTTCCTGGCTACCTCCTCAATTTGTAATGCATATGAAGATAGTTTCGCAATTAACTATTTTGTATTAGATTATTTTCTCCTTCGTACGTAAATTTAACAGGCCCTGATTACTGTTAATGCTAATGGAACATACGCCTAGCGAAAATAATATCCGCTAGTAATATACGTTTTTATTCATTGAAACCAATCGACGGGCACGATTTAGTCCCTCCTGTTTTGATGACGCAATTTCAATCAGCCAATTACGAACACTCAGGGCACTGAAAATATGATTGTGATTGACTGATGGATTTCACTGCTGCAAATATTTCCCCCTAAAATTACGCCACTGTATTACAGTTAAATAAAACGGATGGATCTCCGAGTCCTATGCAAAGTCTGATGCAGTAATTCCGCCAGACACCCCTAAATTCTCGACAACACCCCTCGATTAAGATTTTTGAATTAAAAAATCCAAAGAAACCTGCAAAACTCCACTTACACCCTGCCAATTTTGACTATACCCCACAAACTGAAACTCCTGGCGGAATCCCTGCTTCGTCGTCGTAATGCTATCAAATGAAAGGAGCGTCGAATTTTGAAATATACAAGGAGTACACTAGTACTGAATAAAACCGCAAGTGTTCAAAAGCGAATTAAACGAGTCAAATTCTAATTATCTTAATCCAAAGACTAAATTCTCCAAATTTAACCAAACTCTTATATTACAATCACAGCAGCAGATTGCCAAACAGCGAAAAGTAAAGACACATTTTGCTAATGTGAAACAGTCAAAGCAACTATAATTGCTTGCTATATTTAGAAATACTAAAATATTTTCCATCGTTATTCCTTAGTGTATTATTATTATTAATGCAAAATAATGCACTTAGTGTATTCCTTAGTGCATTATTTTGCATTTGTCATTTGCAAATATGTTCGTCGATTTACTTTAAATGGGCCAAATCAGAAGACGATGATTGTCTTATTGTTTACAACAAAAATATTATGTACGGAAAAAAATAATAATTTCATAAGGACATACTAATATAACTGACATTACATCATAAACGCCCCAACAAAATTTGGCCACATATGATACAATGAATGGTATAACATCAGATGTCTTGGAAATATGTTTTCTTTCCAACACGTGGAAGCAGATGCTCGAAGAGTGAATCTAGATTCTCACATCCTCTTTATTCGTGACAGTTTGTAGTGTTCGGCCCTTAGAAAAGAAATTTTGGATGAAAATGTAGCTTTTTATTATTTTTATTTTTACTTACCAATGGCAGAAGTGGGAAATAGCAAGCTGGATTCATTGTGCTATCTTCAAAAAAACAACAGATCTTCTACAGGAAAAAACAATCGTCACAAAATCTTTTTAACAAAATACCTCCTGCAGAGACACTCACTTTGAGACCATTAATTTTAGTTCTGTTATCCACCACTCACGCAACTGGCGCTTTTGCCGTAATGTTTCCACCACCCTTCGCCCCAAAAAACAAAACACGCCAGCCACCCTCAACCATGCGCAAGTCTTCCTTCAACTCAATTGTAGCCTCGACACCAGGGCGATACAATCACACTTCACGAATGCTTCCGAAAATTCCCGAAGACCAAGATCGGGGCAGCTAATGGATCGAGAAATGATGTTTGCTCTCAATGTACCTCAAAAAAGACATTTTTCTTCAAATTTCTTCCATCCAAAGGGCCGAGCTTCTTCACAAGTAGCAAGCGGTAGACGTTGCGCAGTAAGTGCTTCATGTCAAAACTGAACAGACTACGAAATTCAAGCAGCGTAAAAAGAAAAGTACAAATACTGATTCTGACAATGTATCTTCATCACATATTCTTCAACATTTTAAAAGCATATGATTCGGTGATCGTTGAATACTATGATTTCTATCACTATCACCTTTGCAAGTGATGTCTGAGGGACATGAACAAAATTTTAGTCATCCCCTCCCCTTTCACTTACGAAAGACTTTCTTTTCGTAATTTCGTAGGATTGCTCTCATCCCTATTTACCTCATCCCTATTTTCAGATAAAGCTAGCTTGAAATCCTCCTCCCTTGAATGCTGACGTAATACTGCAATTAGTTGCAGCGCCATTTAGATGTAACTATTAGTGGAATACACGGTAGATCGACCTCATATTACAAAAAAGAAAAAACACAATGTAAAAAAAAAAAAAAAAAATTTTCTCATAAATTATATATTTCACCAGTTATAAATTTTAAGAATTATATGATTAAACATCAAAGTCTAGGGTGCTCGTTTCAAATTTATTCATTGTCTTTTGGCATCTAAGGCTAAGGCCGGGAAAGGGTTGAGGGAAGGTCTCGGCCAGGGTACCACCCCTGGATTTAACTGGTATAACTGAGGAAACACCTCAGTCAGGATTGTCGGTCGCTGGGACTGAACCCACGAACTCCTGAATGCTAACCGAAGGCTCTACCACAGAGCCGCGGCTGCTTGTAAAAATATATATATTGTTATGTTGTATTTAGAGTATTGTGCGAGCGGTCCCGGGTTCGATTCCCGGTGGGGCTCAAATTTCGGTGTTGACCCAGCATCGTGAGGACAATTGGGGAGCTGCTGTGAATAAAAGACAGTAGCGATCACAGTGAGAGCTTCGGCTCTCTTCTCCCAACCCGTCTGGTCAGCGTGGGAGCAGTAGACTAACTCCTCCCTTCGGGGAGAGGCCTCATCCACTAGTGGATTGAATATGGCTGTGATTTATATAAAGATAAAATTAATTTTATGGGCGGTAACAGCACTATGGCTTACGTCCGTCCCAACACGGGGGATGCCCCTTATCTTTGTCACGTCAAACTTAGCTGTTTATTAATTAATGTAATAAAACCATATAAAAGCTGAACATGTAAAAGGTCTTCAGAAATAACCTACAGGTGTAAATGGCCAGTATAACGATTAATATAAGCTAAAGATGTATAGAGCCTTTAGCATAAGTTTAAAGCAAGAAGGCTGTAAATGGGCCTTCACAAAATAAAACAATAATACAGCATAAAACTTAACAGCTAAGAACCATAATAATATCAAATATAGGGAAATCAGAAAACTCTGCAAAACAAGAAAAATGTCACCGTTTAAGTTTATATCAAAGTTTCCCTTTCCTTCCCACGAGATTAAAATACATATCCATCAGAGACCTCGATCATATCTGAGGTCAAAGATGAACTCTGTTCATCGATAGTATGTGCAGACTCTTCCTGAGCTAATTGAGCAGCCAAAGCGTTTGTCAGAGTCTTAATGCTTGTAGTGAGAAGCGAAGTTCGAGCTAATTTTGAGACTTTATTGGGACTAAAAGTAGTTTAACCCGTGGAGTTCTAGAACTCTACACACGTGTCTTTTGTAACTGAATCTGTGTCGGCATATTGCGAGGAGTCTCTGAGCCACTAGGAGGCTTCCGAGGGTCTACAGGCACATCAGACTCTGTGTTGATACATTAACTGTAAGGGTACCAATCAAGACAGTTTTAACTGGTATTCTGGCTACAACATGTGAAAACGCACCAGATGGAAGGGTGCGCTGAGACACTCTTAATCGACGTTTAGCATCACCAGCAGATATTTTCTCTAATACCATCAGCTCTGGAGTTCGTTTTTCCTCCTGAAAAATAGGACAGTCACGCGACCAGGCCGTGTGCTCACCCTTGCAATTAACACACTGAGGCTTCTGTGAGGTGCAAGGATCCGTGGCTACTGGTTCCGCAAATTGCACATACAGCAGAGGTCACGTTACATGACGTGCTGGTGTTTCCACAGTGATGTCATTTAAAACAGCGGAGTGGACTTGGCATATAAGGACGGACAGGCAAGCGATAGAAAGCTGCCTTCACATCCCTAGGAAGCTGTGGCATGGCAAATGTCAAAATTAATGACCCTGCGGCTTGCAGTTGGCCAGTATTTCCGCTGCTGATGCGTATGCCTTGACTGGTGAGTTCTCTTTTAATCTCCTCTTCAGCAACATCTTGAAGATCCCAACAAGTTATTACGCCCTGTGTAAAATTCAGTTGGCGGTGTCGCTCAACTTTAACTTCAAAAGTTCCGATTGATGTCATCTTCAACAGATTATGTGTCTGTTTGTCGGTAGATGTCTCCACTAATAAGGTGCCTCTGCGAAGCTTTTTAACACTGTGTAGCTCGCCTGCAACATAAGTAAGTTGTCTTTGAATTATGAAAAGAGATTCAAAACACCGGAATTGTCTGTTTCGTTCTTGACTTTAATTACAAGATATCGTGTGATAGTTGATACGATACCTGTCTGTTCCTCTACTTCTAGTTTCTCGTCCTTGTCACTGGTTGATTCTTTAGCTGTATGCGCCTTCTTACTTACGTCAGTGACTTTCTCTTCATTCTGTCTCTTCTTTTCTTTCTGCGAAGGTGACTGATTTTTAGGATGTAGTGGAGCCATGGTGAATGAAAGCCGTAAATGCCCGCACTTCTCCGTCTTCGTTCTGAGGAGCCAACGAGGGTGCCGCCTCTTACCCTTGTCAGCAATCTGGAAATTGAGGCGAAGTCAAATGGCTTGACGTCGAAATCACTTGCACTCCCGATTGATGGATATACATTCATATTATTATTATACCTTTGTTAGTGACAAATAGCTTTGTAACTGATATTTCATGACATTTGCTTTACATATGAATTACCACACAAGAAAAGGTCGTTGCCGTAATTCCACAATTTGTTATCATTTTTTGCAGACTAATGCAAAATCGTGGAAACCTGTATCGTACACTACTTTAGTTTTTAATCAGATACATGTAAGTTAGGCTATAGCAAATTCAAGAAAACAAATAGACCTGCATTTTAAATAGTTCTGGGAACATTAAGTTGTCAAAGCCATGTAACTTATATAGAAATTAATATAGAATAGTCCATCAAAAACTGACGATTTAGCTGCAAAAGTAACAACTTTTGTCGAGCTAACATACTTTTGGCCGTATTGAAGTTATTATGGCCAATTTCAAAAGCAACGAAGTTTGCTTAACATGATTTCAGATTTCAAAGGATCAAGTAATCCCAAAGAACTAGAATAAATAAATAAACTGAGGACAATGGAAGCCTCTTCAGAGACCTACCCTGTCAAACGGGTGTATTACGTTCAAAGAGAGGATTATCATATCAGTGTAACGCATCTTTGTAGCCTTGTACCTGACTTTCCTCTCAATCTTCCCTTATTTTGAATAATTTAAATTTCTGGACTGTTCTAACATCTATGGTCCATCTCCAATGATATTCCTCGCCAAACACACGGGCTTCAATCAAAACACTATGGTACTGAAGGAAATTCCTGGAATAAAGCTGTTAGGTTGACTGACGTAATCAGAAATTGAAACTTCGCCCAATGATGATCAGCGAAACTTCATTACACCTGCGTGATTACGTAATTTATGCTTTAATTTCTAATTATATTTCCCCAATGCTTTTCATCTCATCCATATTTTCGTTTAGAGTATGAAAACAACAAGGATAATGCAGATTTAAAGATATGGGGACGTTGGGTCAACAAAAGGATCGCCGCGTGCGCGCACCGGCGTATAAATAGACTACAAAACAATAGAGACACGTAATTTAATATATAAACCAGAAACGAAGTGGTGACATAGAGAATTAATGTTCCGCTGGAACCCAGTGGGAAAAGTTCAGCGCCTTGAGGCGGAACTCCGTCCCAAGAGACGCTAAGTGTGTGTGAGTTAGTGTAAGTGTGGTGGTGGAAGAAATTGGAAGTGTGGTATGAAGAGACGAGCGTATATATTCAGTGGAAAAACGCTAATTTTCTGGAAGCCAGAAATGAAAGCGAACAAATCGAAAGCTAGCCACGGTGTAAGTGTGAGTGATTGAGTGTAAAGAATTGAAAATAGAATACAGTGAAATAAGAGGCATAACTAACCGAGCGCAAGAGTGAGACAGGAGGAACTAACATAGTGACGAATAGGGATGTCAACGACTCGCTCGACTCGAGTCGCGACTCGGTCAGACTCGAGTCGAGTCGGCATTCACTATGTGCTCGAGTCGAGTCGGAACTCACTATATGCTCGAGTCGAGCCGAGTCGGCACACACTATGTGCTCGAGTCGAGCCGAGTCGGCACTCACTATGTGCTCGAGTCGAGCCGAGTCGCTGCTCAGAGAGAGACACCCTGCGACTCGGTTACAGTGAGTCGAGTTCGAGCGACGACCCGACTCGAGCGTTAGACTCGCCGCTCGAGCCGAGTGGATTGACATAACCGTCAGAAAAGTAGTCAGTGGACGATGTCATAGTAATGCAAAGTTATTTTACCTCATCATTTATACACAGCTATCTCGGTTTTCTACTTGTTCAGTTATTCGAGAACATTTAGAACAACAACTTACTTTGCCAAGGAGATCAATAAACTTACTTCACATCGACTATCATGCTTTATAGTATCACTGCTTCCAAAGTTAGTAGGAACGAAACAGTAAATAGTGAAGCTAAATTACCATAAAAAAATAATAAAAAACTTCTTCAAGACATTCTTTTCTTAATCAATTCGTACTAAAAAGGGAAAAACATGTTTATGCATGCCTAAAAAGAAAACATGGCGGAGTGACAACGGAAAATAGTGATATATATATATACATATGGAATAGTATTTAGTTCCGGAGAATGAGTTTCAATCGTGGGAGGAAACAAGAAAAAAAAAACTTGCTTACCTCATTCTCATGCACAAATTCGCTTAAGGAAGCAGAAATCCAACCACCAACCAGTTAAAATTAAAATGTACACCCATTAAGAGGACTCAATAAAAAATGTGAAATTAAAAAAAAAAAACTATCAACACAAGGGAGACTAAAGAAGCCTTCAACTGTAGGCTCTGATAGTGATAAAAAGCTGCCACCGCGTGAAAGACAGTTCATATCATGACGATTTCAATACGATGAGGTACCAAACTCTGTAGATGCACATTGCATCTTTTATAATAGTTTTGTAAAGATGATAAAGGTGAATAGTGGGTCCAGTGCGCTATATGTCAAATATGCGGACACGACAAGTGTGAAGGATATTCATGCGGAGTGTCTGGATTAGCTCCTACGGAACTCTTATTCGCTATTTGTAGACTCTCGATTTTCCGATATTATACTACCGTCAAACGTGGTGACTTGAGACAGATTTTAAATGTTTACTTACACAGGTTTAGACACTTTATATTTCGTTTTCGAAGGGTATTTGATATGGGTTTGTGCAAATACTCATTTATAAATGGATATATGGTATTAACAACATTCATTCGTCAAAAACACATTAGTTACAAATTGGAACGCATTGTCTCATGTCACCCCGTTAGTTGGGGTGACTTGAGACAAACATAATTCGTTTGTTAGTCTCAAACGAAGTGGCTATTGGGATTAGTTCGAGACAGAAATTGGACTTTTAATTATTTTTCTAATATTACAAAGATAGTTTTAAAGTACAGAACTTCAATAATGTAAACATACAGTACGGCATTTTGTACATTAAAGTTATTGAAGTTACACACTAGAAAAATAATTTTAAGTAAACGTGAAGAAATCAAACAAAGCGGAGCGCCTTAAAACTGTAGATGGCTTCAACGTGCTCACAATATTTTGCACATGTATAACGGTATGGATGTACCGTTATATCCATGTAAATTTTGAACGGGTGACTGAAGCGAAGTGTGTGTAGGAGCTGGCACCAGTGTGCTCAGATCCTTCCAGAACAAAACAATTGAATAACGAAATTTGTCGCGCGTAGTTTTTTAGCGGGACAACGCAGAGCTGAAGTGACAGGACAACACAACAGTTGACCGGGTCGTTAAGTATTACCGACAGCCCGCCATTTTTATAGAAGATCAACGTCGATGCATGCCAAAGTGTATGGGTGACACGGAAAAGTTGCCTGGAGAGCAAAATTGTTGGTTATTAATCTGTGAGCAGAGCAGGCAGACTCGCTACGATTCACAGTGAAGAAAAGGAATTTCTCGCCACGATTCTCCCCCATCCCTGGTTGTGTCCGGCGCACCACGTCAATAAGTACTTTTACAGTCTTCTTTATTGTATAGAAATCGTCAACTGTCCACACCAGTCAATTCACTTCAAACAGTAAGTCTGGAAACCACAACAAAAGTGTTAATTAATGTTGTTCGTATATAAAAAGTGCCAATCTAATTAGTAGAGTGACCGTAATTGGTTCTAAGCCTCGTGTTGAATACCAGAAGCCAACGTAAAGTAAGCGAGTGGATAATAGGAAGCCAGAAAGTTGTGCATAATTATATTTTTTGGATGCGCAAAAGTAAAGTTTGCAAGCGCACGGTGGTGGCCAAAGTAAGGCCATATAACCTGTGAATTATCCTGTGTAACAAAGGCCAAGCTATTCATGCAAGTTACAGTATCTACAAAAAGCGCGGGAAACGTGTGGTGTATTATATATGAAGTAGATTGTGTATTCAGTGACTATTACCGATATATGTATGTGTACGGCAGTGTAAACTACTTCTGTAAGTGAATCTTATTATTTGTCTTAAAAAGGCAGTGCAGTACTTCAGTACCCAACAAATAGCCGTTGAGTGGTGCACCGCAAATTTGGTACAAGGGCACAGTTCAGTTACCGAGAAAAGCCTATAGTGAGCCTATGTATGTGCTTAAATAGTCCATTAAAGTTTTGAGTGCAGTGTGAAATCACATATAGCGCCAACACATGAGAACATGCGCTACCTCTAAACGAGAGACAAGTCGCCTGCAAGCGATGGGGTCTGTATGATATTATCCGTCAGAGGTTGTTCAAGTACAAAGTGCATAGTTAATAAGTGTGGTGTCAACAGTGGGCATAACACATGATATATATGTTCCAAACTCAGAATGACGGATAGATCCCTTGCACGTGATCGATTCCGTAGCGTAGATAACCGCTTCTCTGAGATTCATGATAATATTATCAGGAAAGCCTATTTTAGTGTTTTTATATTTTTTGCCTGTGTAGTGTGTAGATTAATTATTGATTTGCTAGTAAATATATGTTATTAATGTGCCAAAGTCGTTAAGCGAACGAGACGAGCGCTTTATAAAAAGTAGATCAGGTGCGATAATTAGTTGCAAGATAGGCGTAGGAAAGGATAGGGTCTGCTCCACGCGCAACAAGATAGTAAGGTGTAAGATAGTAAGCGCACTGATACAGCTTAGGCACAGATGGTTAAATTTAATAGTTTGAATCATTTTTAGTAGCCCGGTGGCGCTTTTATAAATAAATAAATACGTTTTTGCATTCGTAATTAGAAAGTACGTATGTCAATATTTTTGTGGTTAGATATAAAACAGTGTAGCCAGTCTTTGAGAATAGTATTCCTGACAGTACATATTTGTTGCATTGAAGTACGTATAGACTTACGCATTTTGGAAAGATTAATAATAAAAGTATCAAATATTGCAAAAACGTAATATAATAGTAGTAATAAGAATATGCAGTAAAAATTTGCAACATATTGAAGTGTGTTATTCAGACTTTCCTGCAACGTCTGTTGGTCGAAATTATAGTACTATTGATCTTTTTAAGAGAGATTATGTTCGTTCGTAGATAGTTTGTTTACTGGTGCCGGGATTGTGGGTTCATGCGGTGATCAAGCTGGTACGGCCGATATATTCAGTAAATCTTTCACACACTCAATTAGCGCTCTTCTTCATTTATGGCCTCACCCCACATGTAATCGTATTTTTGGCAGCGAAGGCCGTCTTTTCTGGACTTCAGCGGTTTATACTAGGGGTTCGGGAGAGGTTGATTCGTTGTCTGGCATCCGAACAGAGGCACGCAGTCGCACATGGAAGGAAGATACGTCTTCTATTGTTGGATATATGCAAACTCCTTTCTCCTTTGTACTCTATTTAACAAAACTTGCGGTCATAATATCTCCTTCGATGTTAATATTCTGGCTAGAAATCGCAAGCGATGTCGTTTTCTGGTTCAAAACTGACAAATACAAATTCTCCACATTGAAGAGAGAACTGGTATCTTTGACTGAAACAACTGTGTCTGCATTTGTGACTTCTTCCATAATTTCATTCTTGCTGTTGTCTTGCAGTTTGTTCGAGTGGGTTGCATTCTTGAACTACTGCGCACTTTCGCGTTCGAGTGGGTGGCACATGTTCAACATCTACTGTTCGGATGGCAGACACGTGTGCAAGTAGTGTAACTCAAGGCAAACACTTTCTGCCCCAATTCGGGACTCGGGAGCGAGTGCAGGTGGGTGCAGACAGCTGAGAGTCGTGCTGCGTTCTCTGTGTATGTGTGAGAGAAGGGATTACAGATGACGTCATTTTTAGGAAAATGAAATAATCAGCCTGTTCGAGCGAGAACTGCACGGGATTGCACGAATAGACACTATGACGTAAAATAATCAGCACAGTTCTATGCTAACTTATACTTCCAGTGCAGAGAACAGACCACCCGAACAAATTCACCTTCCTACATGTTGTTATCTTCTTGATCATTAGCACTTTCTGAATATTCGCCAACACTCTTCCCACTTACAACATCAATTCGTTTTCTGCGTTGCTTTGTTGTGCTCTCGCCAAATCTAACCAATTTCAGGAAATCTACAGTAGAATCAGTCCACTGTGAGGAAGAAGTAGCCCCTTTCTTGGCTTCCTCAGGTACACCCTAAACTGTAAACTACCCTTGCAATCACGTAAAAAACGACAATATAAATAAACACTAACTCTTCATTTGCTATATATGCGATATATATTCAACTTATACACCTATAATTTTACGACGGAACTAATTATGAAACCCACAGATGAAAGTTTTAAAAATTAACTTTTCGTACAGAATTCGACATTAACAATGATACACATTTAGGAGCCACATACACATACAGTTAGCGCAAAAAGTATTGATACACTTAAAAAAATTGACAAAAATTACAGCTTGGGTGGTAATTAAATATATTAAACTAAAGAAAAAACTGTTCATCTTTCGATTTGATTCAAAATAATTAAACAACAACAACGATGTCATATTTTGGAAAAATAAAATCATACAAATTGAATTTTAAAGACAAACAAACAAAATATACAAGAACAAAAAGTATTGATACAATCCAAATTATCACTATTTGTGTCCTCTGTTCTGTGGTTTAATTGGGGGTTAAATACTTTGTAGGGTATTCTTTTCATTTTTGGATGGCCTGAAGTCGATGAGGCGTTGACTGCACCAATTTGGAAGTCAACGATATCAGAATATTGCCCCATTCTTCTATTAACGCACTTTTCCAGTCTTGTTTGTTTGAAATCTGTGCTGCACGCACTCTTCTTTCTAGATATGCCCAAAAATTGTTCAATTGGGTTGATGTCTGGAGACTGTGGAGGAGTTTCCATGTATTTTGCTGTGTTGTAAAAAATCCATAATCGTGTATTATGAGCTCTATGTTTTGGATTATTATCATGCATAAATAAAAAATTATCTGTAAACCCCATTTTTTCTGTTGACGTATGGAAATTAGACTTTGGTATGTTAGTATATGCCTTATGGTTCATTACCTAATCAATAAAATGCAAATTCCCCACCTCAGAAGTACTGATACAACCCCAAACTAACACAGAACCACCAGCATGCTTTACAGTGAATTGGAGCCTTTCCAGCTCGGTATTATTTTGCTTCCACACCTTTTCCCTCCCATCTGAACCAAAAATGTCAATTTTAATTTCGTCCGTAAAAAGAAAGTGATTCCACAATGCTAGCTCGCGTTTATATCCTGGTTAGCAAACTGTAGTCTTTTCTTCTTACGCGCTTCGCTTACAAAATATTTTCTACGGGCTGCTCTTCCGTGTAACTCGTTACCCCGAAGATAATTTCGCGCAGTCCTAGTACAGATATCAATATTTCCGTCTTGTCTAAGCGCAACTGCTAATTTTGGTGCACTCATTTTAGGATTACCCTTTACTTTTCTAATCAATGTTCTTTCAGTGTATTTGTTTAGTTTCCTGGGACGCCCAGATCTGTGGCTATTCTTCAATAATTTTCTTTCATCAACCCTACATGTTATATGTTGAATTGTTGGCTTTGGTCTTCCAACTAGTTTAGATGTCTGAGTTAACGATTTACACTGAATATGTAAGCCAATAATTGCCTTTCATTCTGCTTCTGTGGTCTCTTTGCCTTTTCGCCCCATTTTACGAGTTTTCCACACTACTATTTTAGCTACCGTACAGCACGTCGTAAACACACAAACGCAAGGCAACCCAGACTGAAAACTAAATAGGACGAGCAACCCCCTCCCCTCCAGTTGCACCCAAAGTTGACGAAATATATTAGTGTATCAATACTTTTTGCTCGTTCATTTTCTGTATTTTTAAAAAATTTATCTGACAGCAGCCTTTCGTACAATATTTTGCCTTTGATCTTCTGAAGAATATTCTCTAACAAGTGTGAGAATAAATTACTTTCTTAACTTTCATAACAAAGTTCCATGTACTAGGGATTATGCAGATTTTTAATAATTTTGTTAGGTGTATCAATACTTTTTTGCTCTAACTGTACATGACTTCCAAAGCTTCACTCAAAATACTTGTTGTACATACCACAATGCAACAACTGACGATAGCGCACGAAATCTGTATCACTTATTGATGTGGCTAACTGTAAATTCTAAAATTATACAGCTGTCTCAAGTCACCCCGTTTGACGGTACTTTTGCTATCTATACGTGACAAGAATATTGTTTCAAAGTTGCACTAATTTATTAACAAAGTACTTTTGAGATTTGAATCGATAAGGTAACGTAACATTATCGGCTCGAATTTTCTTTCAACATTCTACATTTGTAAGCTTTTAACAAAATGGACAGATTTGTTGTTGCTGTGTAAATTGTTTACTTTTCCACTAATGTAAATTTATTCGGTTTTCTAGGAATACTCAAACCTACATTAAAACTGACTAGTCGAATAATACTTTACGCTTGTGTAGAATAAACAGGATAATTTTCATCCTTGTCATATAATCTTAAACTTGGTTACAGATTATGTGAGGGAAAGAAATTTGAATTGAATAAAAATGATCTCGAAAATAATTTTCTTGAAGAAATTTGAAAAATAAAAATCAGTAAGTTTTCTTTTAAAAATTAAGACTAAAAAAGAAGTGAAATGGCATTGAAGCAAGCGTGTAGAAGCAAGAAAATGTTGGTAGGCGAATGGATGTAGGGTAGGTAAAGATATATTGACGGGCAGTGTGTTGATCAAAGGCATGGTTTAAAAAGAAAAAAAAAGGACATGAAATTTAATTTCTTTCTCCGAACGACAGAAACGAAATTATAGCTCCATTTGCTGAACACCCAAATTCATTTTTCGCTGCACGAGTGTTTTGGAATTCTCATTAGTTGTTCGCAAAAAGGAAGCAGCCTGGAACAAAAGGTTTGAACCTACAGGGAATAGTTTTGTTGCTTTTGTTCCATCGCTTCTTCAATAAAAGGAAGAGAAAAATTCTTTTACGCTCCTATTCTTCCTTTGTCCTCTTTTACCAGATTTTTCACAGCAGAAGCCTCTTTAGTATTTCAACGCATGTAATGCAACGACTCACGGATATGACAAAGAGGGAAAGAAAGACAAATCTAAAAAAAAAGGAAGTATATATAACCATGTTTGAAGATTCGACCAGAAATTTGAAACAGTAAGTAAAGAACATTTAAAGCTCTCATAAAGTTAAGCGGATAAATTAATTAATACTTTGATTTCTGAAAGGAAAGGATTACTAGAACAGAAAATAGGATTAAAAGAATTGAAATTGGTGACAAGTCCCTTTTCATTGAAAGAAATAGCTAGTTCAACTCAATGGGATACCTAAAACTCGAACATAAGGCATTTTTATTGTCATATTCTTGGTATCAACATGTAGTTATTTACATCATACTTTCATTTTTGCAATTACCTAAAAGTGTATCCGCTGTAAACGTGAGGCTCGGAGGTCACACTTTTTAAGTGAATTCTGTTTATTTCTGAAACTAAACTAGGTAACCAATCAGCGGAGTGTAAAAATGTAAAAGAGAAGATGTACAGTTAGCAGCGTGGTGGGCGCTCATGGTACATAATGATAGACACGTGGTACTAAGATAAGGGTTGAGACATGGTCAATTAAAGAGGGCCATGGTTGAGCGCAAGTGGCAAACGCTGATTACGCTCACAAGGGGATCGAACCCGGTATCTCCTGACCGAAGGACGACGAGTGAAACCATTCAATCATCGAATTCGGAGGAAGTCCAATCTATCACAGTCTAAATTCACAATAACAGAGCCTTGGTTAATGCAAAGTCTAATTATTCCATAATAAAATCCTTTACCAAGAAGTCTTTTAACATGGATTTTTAAATAGTTTTCGGAAATACGGAGCTGACTGTACTGAAATAATTTTTATAATGTTGAGATAATTTAAAACTTTTAAAATAATTTTTATAATGTTGAGACAATTTAAAACTTTTAAAATATTATTTTATTGCTTTATATAATGAAGCTTCGCAATTTTGAGTTTACGTTCTGAAAGAAACCAAGCACACGGTACTTCTAAAATATTTCATACGGTTTAAAAACTTCCATTGTTTTCTTTGGTATTTACAAAATAATACAGCACAAAAGTGTTTATACGGAAAGAAATTTGAGAAGTCTTTTTCTAAACTGAAAGTTTGACATATTCTATATCATTACTATCGTACGTAGTAGTATGTACCTCATATGAAGAAACGAAGAGCACGAAGGAATATCTAAACAACCAAAATGTCACGCAGACAAGCCATTTTACGCGAAAACGAGGCAACTAATGGCAAAACGGTCTCTTGGTATGGCATGCTCGAAATATTTTATAATGCGAATATGACAAATAGTCAGATGAAATAACACAAGCATGAAAGTGGGATTAATATGGGAACATTAGAATGTCCACTGTGTCAGGAACAATGAGAACAATCTCACCACCAATCACCATTTCGGTAGCGTTCAATCCTCCTCTCTAATTCCTCAATGCATCTGCTCTAATTCCACAAATGCATCAGCTATACATACCAATAACAATAGGTTCCACGTTAACACACAGCCCGCAAATCAAATTGGAATACCAATCCAGATTAAAGCTGACTCAAGTTCTCTGTTTGCAATTTAAAAACATTCGTTCAAACAAAAACCATGGTCACCTACAAATACAACAGCCAGGATGTAATTATGCTGAATATATTAAGTAGTTTAATATTGTTTTCGTAGCCACTGAAGATAAACAACATTTGTGGTAGTGCTGCAAATGCTTCATTAATTACGTATCTAGAACTAATTAATTCAACTCACGGTAAAAATAAAATATAGCAAACAGGATTAAATTAAATGTATCTCCATTTGCTTGCAGCTCTCTCTCTCTCTCTCTCTCTCTCTCTCTCTCTCTCACACACACACACACACACACACACATATATATATATATATATATATATATATAGAGAGAGAGAGAGAGAGAGAGAGAGAGAGAGAGATATGAGGGAGGAGGATAAACGAGAAAGATTGTTTTTGACCCTTGACATATCTCGGTTGGCGTTCATGAAGCACAATTCCTCTTACCAGACATCTAGTCATTAAAGATCACCACCTAGCACGATGTTAAGGTATGGTTACACATGTAGAGCGGCCACAGAAAGTCGTTTGATTTCATTACAGAAACAATAACGGTTTCTTTCTCCCTTTATCACGAAATATATGACAATAATGTGAAAAGTTATCGTAAGTAGACGCAGAAAATGTCACATACGATGCACAAAAAACGGACATGAAAGGTTAATATGTTATTTTGACCGCCGTAGTTCTGCACTTACATACGGGGGCGACGGAGACGGCAAACTGCGATGGGCCTTTTTGGAATGGTTGAAAGAGGAATCAGAAAGAACAGCTTTCGCTGGCCAATGTATCTGGGCAAGAATCCAGCCCATGACATGGATATTTAGATTTTAACAAGCATTGCATTCGTACAATCGTGACGGGCCAAAATAAAAAAAATATATATACTAAAATGGCCATACAAAAAAATGTTTATCAAAGTTTTAGATAAAACAATAATTTCCGCGAACTCCCAATTTTTTTTTTACTTTTAAAGCTACAGAAACTTTCTCTGACGAGGTTTAATAATGCACAGTCAGCTAACGGATACTTACGCTGCAGAATATATTAACACAGTATTTCCCATTGGGCGTATACTTGCGAAAATACAAGAGCTAGTGGTCCTCCGATAGTCATCTTCTCTAGATTGGGTCTACCTTGTTGGACGAACAAAAGATAACCTTGCCAACAATGCATTTCTACATTGTTAATCTTCTCTACCAGTATAATAATTATAATTAAAAAAGTGAGAATCTCATTACTTTAACTAATTTTTGGGACTGTTTTAAGTTAATCTTAAAAGTCCATTTAAGGTCTTGGGGAAAAGTTAAGCAAAACAATGAAGTAACAGCACGTCATGTATCTACTTCCCCTTCTGAAACTAGATGTAAGTCAATAGTTCAATGTTACAACAGCAACATAAAAAGAGAAAATTTTTACTGCACACTTATTAAACCATTTAATATACCTTAATCTTTTGTTTCTGTCTGCCTGCACACTTATTAATCCATTTAATATACCTTAATCTTTTATTTCTGTCTGCCTCTTTGACAGGTGAGTGTATTTCACGAATCAACAGGTGACATTCTGCTTCATTAAGTTTAACGCAAAATTCCTGTTTGCTTAATCAGCTCTTCTTCCATCAATGAAACTTCGCCAATAAAAACTGATTTAGAATCAATAAACACCGAAAATATAAGACTTCTGCAAATGTTTGCGAATCTTACAGGTCTGATGGAAGTTGTTTCCGCTGTATATCAGATCATGAGCTTTTCTGAAAACGAACGAAAAAAGACAAGGACAGTAACACAATGTGATAAGTCTGATGACACACTCACAAGTGGTTTGTTCCTAAGTATATATAAAAACCTGCAATATAAAGACAGTATAAATTCATAAATGTATGAGTGTTTGTTCTTCAAGGATCGGTTAACGAAAGTGTTGGGTCAGCTAAAAGTGTTATAAAACACAGATTGCTATACATGAGCTGATGAGCTTCTAAGATCGAAACAAACTTAGTTTAATGATAGAAACACCATTCCGCCGTTAACGGGGGTGACCATCGCTGAAGCGCGCAAATATACATGACGTAAAGAAAGGTTCTGGTGACGAGCGGGAAAGTCATATCGCCTACTGAAGAAAATAGTGATATACGTACCGAATCTTGTGCGACACCAAAACGAGTCTTCTCTCGTGTAACCGAAGTTTAACAATTTGAAAACTCATGTTACAAGGTAACCAAAATGTTTTTGCCGTTTTAGAGCAGTGATAAACAAAGAGCAATACAGTGGACGGTACGTACCTTTAGGTTTCGAAGTAAGCTCCATCAGTATCCAATAACCCTTTGCCAACGTTCCTGCAGCTGCACAGTACCCTGGTGACAAAAAGTCGTCGATCTTCGAGGCAAAGAAGTCCGTGAGTGCGTTCCGCAGGTCTCTCTCATTGGCGAAGGATCTCCCACGGTGCTGAAGGGTCTCCCGGGTTCTCTTTGCCACATGTGGCTTGAAACTGTCGTGGAAACACAACACACCCTTGTGATTAACCAATGCCGACTCCTTCTCCCGCAACACACAGTGCACCCTTTGCAACTGCTGTGAATCGAGATCAGCAGTGATTGTCTGACCAGATGGAAGGAGCTCGTAATGCACCACTTGGCGACAAGTCCACCATACAGAGAGCATAACCTTTCATGGGTGAAGAGGTGTGAGGAAAAGGGTCACGTGGCGACAACCAATGTCTGGTACGCTTGGGAGTGTCATAGAGGACCCACTTTTTGTCACCAGTGAGCAAGCGATCAAATATGGGTATGTTGAGATGCCGAGTGAGCAAGGACAAACAGGTTGTCACACGTTATTCCTTGTTGGCTGCCGACAATGTGTGGGGTACCCACTTGCTTAACCTGTATGACTTCCCTATCCCATGCAAGTGCAGTCAGACTGTTTCAGCGGAAACATGGAACCTTTTTGCAAGTTCATCACACGTTAGACCACTGTCCTCGATGGCCGCTTTCAGGGCCTCGTCATCCAACACATGTGGTCGTCCACTGCGAGGTTCATCAGCAAGGCTCACATCTCCCGAACGGAATTTCTGGAACCAATGCCTAGCATATGCGACGACCTGATGCGGCAGCTGACAGGTCCACTTTAAAATCATACAACAAATACACGCGAACAAGCTGCTTCGATACCTCCATTTTTCTTATACATTGGACGAGCTATGACTGCTGTTTGTGAGCACCGTGTCTGTATTACTGAAGGTCGATGGTCAGACTAACTCCCGATCGCTTGGCAGCCACGTGCGTCATTTCGTTTCCTCTCTGTGAGAGCATGATTAATGGAACGGTAAAAACGTTTTTGGTTACCTTGTATTATCCAATCCAACTCTACTGAAAATGAAGGCTAAGTTAACTAAATGCTTTTTGTCTCTTATCACATAATTCAGTGTATGTCTAATTTCTTTATATAGTAAACAATATATTATTTTTTTAATCACATTTTGGTAATTTTAGGGCCTAATTGAATGCACATTTCTAAACATTTTAAATAAACAATAATCTAGCTCTTCTGATAAAGATACTTCAAGAATTGGGTTTACAGTCAAATGTAGTCTCCAATTTCATCGAATGGGAAACGGTTAAAGAGATGTCAAACTTCACGACAAAGTATGCTTGTGTAATTCATACTTATGAATCTGCTAGGAAGTCTAGTGTCTTATTTGAAAATCTTTTTCCAGCTTCCGTTTTCTTTCACTAGATAAGCGTTTGTTGTTTATGTTCCCACTCTTTGCTCCGCACGCCTAGTAGTAGCTGCAGAACGTGTTCTCCATGCTATATTCTTCCATTACAACTGAATTAATGTTAAGTTTTACGCAAGTATCGACACCACGAAAAACTGGTTTTAAGGAAATAAAGGAAGGCAACATGGTATTTGCACATTATTATTATCTCTAACGTCAGGAACATCTTGAAAATCACATTACATATTACTTCCACCTACTTAACTGTATACCGAATTAATATATTCAAGAGAAACTACGCAATGCAGTTAAAACACACCTGCTACCTGTTTTCTTGTGAACAAAAACACCCAAGCTCTAAAAGTCGAATTTCCATTGCTGCGAGGGAATTTTGTTTTCGATCGATGTAGAAATGTATGTTTTTCCACTGGAGCATAAACCATAGAGGTTGTAACAGCAAGCGAAACACTGACATGCCAGATTAATCAATTCATCAGCAACAGCTAATCCAGGAATTCGATACTCCCACAAACGATAGAATTTAAAAGCTATAAGGCTTCGTTTTTTTTTAAAGATAATTATTTCGTAAGTCCACAAAGGTTTCAAACACACTATTATAATGAAGAGTGTTAGTATATTATATGAGGAGAAAGGAGTGGTGGTATGTGATCACTTATGACGCATAAGTAATTCTTAAAAACAAGATAACTTGTTTAAGATACAAATTTTGAACCGAAATTACGTACGCTACTAGTTCCCCCTTGTTTTACCGGATGTAAAAGAAAAATTCGTGATGTGTATTTGATTGCAAGAAAAGTGACATTTTCAATAACTCTGTAGGTTCTTATCGCACCAAATACTAGTTGTTTGAATCAGAATCCTTGAAGCTTTACATAGAATATCCGGTTTTCGATCAGTACTAGAGAAGAGAATGGGACTCGAATCCAGCTCACGTCGTCCTTTCTCACAGAGATTTTCCCGTCAGTCAGTCACATAGAGCGAATGCTGGAATAGTTTCTTGAACAGTTCTAGGGTAGTTTTCTTTCCTTCACGGGCAAAATAAAAGAACGCAATCGACAAAAACAAAACAGTCGTCTCAGATGCTCAAAATCTAAAACCCCGGAAATGTATATGTTTCAATATCCTTATATCAGATCATTAAGTTTCTAGTTTCTAACACGCTAGATATTTTATCTTTGAGCTAGGAGATACGTTACGGATTCCTTCTTAATCTAAGTTATTCGATGTAGTACAGTTCATCCGATCCGGCACTACAAAACAAGCGGGGCTGTGTAGAAGGAATCTATGAAATTGATCCATCCTGTATGTGAATGAATGCTCGAAAAGCATTTTCGAAACTTGCCTAAATGTACTTCTTGTGGTTGTATTTCTTAAGACTTATATCCGGATCTAAAATACCGTTTTAAGAATGAATTTTTTAGGGGGAAAATATTAGAAGTTCATTGTACTATTAATAAAGAATTTACACACAGAAATGATTTATTTCATAAACATGTTTCTACGTAGATCACGCGAGTGGAATCTACCCGTATATCGGACTGTCCGAATTTCGATATCGAACCTACTGATATTGCTGGCGAATAAAAGTGTGGTCGATAAATCATAATCGAAATCAATATCGAATATCCGGGTTAGACTTACTGGAGTAGGTTGTAACATGCACTAAGGTAGTTTGAAATATCTTTATATTAAACGGTTTCTAACTGAAGTGAAAATACCGCTCTAATTAGAAATAAGGATATTCAGGTAAGTTAGATCATTACTCATGTTACATATCTCCTACATGTATCCAAAAATAATAATTGACCTAATCTGTTTATTTGACTTATACAACAGTAATCCCATCAACACTTTCAAAATGTTGAAACTCACTAATGTGGGTTTAACATTGTTACATTGAACCAGACCACTCTGTTATACTCTATACCTCATACTGCGGAAGTAACTTTTACAGTGTATTAGCTAATCTGAAACGTCTAGAAGTTTTAAATTTAGCACGTTCCAGAATACTCACTCGGAGAACATACGGACTGAAACCATGCAAAGTGTACTTTTCTACCTAGGTATATACTTTCTGAAAGGGCATAGTGAATGAAGTCGTGTACCATAAATATTAACTCCACACTTTCAACTTCTGTGGAATGCGGAAAGAAAATAAGATACATAAACTTACGGCGGTACAGGAACTTGCCTGAATTGAAGGCTATTTTGGCGTAGTCCGCGCGGCCGAAGGGTTTTAAGCACGTCCTAATCTTACTTTTGAATGTCGTCCATGTGGATGGGTTCGAATCCCATACCTACCACATTTGCAAATAACACAAAGTTTGGTGGCATTAATTTGCAAATATTTTTAAATTGAACAATTGAATACAGACAATGCACAAAGGCAAAGACTATATCTGAACATCTTCAATAATAATTGTTACGAACAGCTGAACTTTTAAAAACGGGACCTACAGTTTCGGGGAGAGAGGGTTCCGAACCACTCTGTACAATAAACCCCACGAACTCGAACCTGTGATTTGAGGTTTTCTTGAAAGGTATTTGTTTATAGTCCAGTATCTGCAATCTCGTAGCCCAGTATATTTAGTTATAATTAGAAATATTATCGTGCAATTATGCAGCAATTTGAAAGTACACGACAACTGATGTTTTAATTTTCAACTTCATGCATAAAATTCTACTTTCAGTGCCTAGTTGTCACTGTCACTTCAACAAGCCACAATACTGAGATGTCCCTATAAGTGCGAAGCCACGTACATATATTTTTCATAATACCAATCTCGCGAATGATTCTTTGGAGATTAGGCTGTCTCATTTTCTCTTCCATGTCCATAATGAAGGATAGTCCGTTATACATAAACACCGCGAGCTACAGTACACAGTTGTTGTTGTTGTTGTTGTTTTTTTTAATAGCTTGTGTGTAGCGTTACACTTAACTTTACTTCTTGGTGCACATGGAACGGGTTAGAATTCATGGGAGACTATTGAACGGAGTGGTTGGGAACCCACTTTAGCCGAAACTGTAGTTCTCGTGCTTAGAAGATCAGTTGTTCGTTTCGTTCGGTCGTAAAAATTCATATTGATGACGTTAAGTGATAGTTTTGATCTTTCCACATTGTACTCTTATCTACAATATTAAAAGATAAGCAATTTCTAATTAATGTCACCATATTTCTTTTTGTGATTGGTTGAGAACAGAAACTGAACGTTCCGAAAAAAAAGTTGTGGTAGTTTGAGGATTCGAACCCATGCACATGGACATCAAAAGTACGACAATCACGTGCTTAAAACTCCTCGGCTACGGGAACTACGCTTAACAGTCTTCAATTCAGGAAAGTTACTGTACTGCTGCCATTATATCAAGCTTACGCAGCTTATTTTCTTTCCGCATTCCACGAAGTTGAAAATGCAGAGTTAATATTTATGGTACACGGCTTCACTCATTAAGCCTTTTCAGAAAATACATAGAAAAGTACACTTTGCATGGCATCAGGCCATATGTCCTCAGGGTCAGCAGTATTTGTCATGTTATTATAAAATAATATCCACTGGTGTTACAGACCGAAAGGTTCTGAGCCAGCCCAACACAATCTGTCCGCGGTTGGTGGAAGTGAGTCTACCTGATCTCATGTTAACTTAGCCTTCATGTCTTATTTCTTCTTGTGGTGATTCTGCCCAACAAAGGAACAGTCAATTAGATCATATCGAAACCTACTCTCAAATTTCGCTGACAGAATCTACACCTTATAAAAAGATTGCAAAAGCGTCGCGGACAGTGGGGTATGCTGGACCTTATACTGAGCTTCGGTAGTTCTAAAAGTTACCATATTTCGCCAAGAATTCCCGTGTGCTGGAATTTTTCTCCTGGACCTTGTACTGGGTTTCGGTAGTTCTAAAAATCGCCGTATTTCGCAAAGAATTCCCGTGCACAAAAATTTCAGCGGTGGTTTTTTAGAACTACCGAAGCTCAGTACAAGCAGAGAGAAATGACTTAAGTTATTTCTCTCTGGTACAAGGCCCAGCATAGGCCACTGGTTTCGCGGAGCCTTAAGAAGTAGTACACTTTGAGAACGCTGCAATAGAAGAAAATAAACGAAAACCAGTTACACAAATATAAGTCCTTGCCTCTCTCGTTTCACGACTCTCAAACAGTTACTTCCCGCCAACTGAGACTACGCCAATTATTCTCTATTACTCTCCACTTCTATTTAACCTTTCAGTGAGATAAGGTTGCAACGCACAATACGATTTGGATGATGCACTCAACATACACAACAGAGAACATTTATACGCATCGAAAGTTTGACTGCTGATGTGACAGAATGGTTATTACAGCAATTCCAAAAGATAACCATCAACATTACCTTCCATATTCGAGTGTGCAATCACCCACACTGCAGAGGTGGGAGTGGGAGAACTTGACTTTTCTAGTGAAATACATGAACTAAATGTTGGCAGTGTAATAATTATTCAGAAACATTAAAATTTTCTCCCGTCAAGAAATTGTGGAGAGGAACTGGTCTCAAAATTTTCAAAGGGAGGGAAGTTAAGTTCTACAACTGAGAGTAGCGGAGTTTCCCTGTGATTACGCACTCTGTTCTACATATACAGTGCGATTCTAAAGTCCCCGAACTCCCATTTTACATACGCTAAGTTTAAATTATATATTTCTGGGTTTCGCTGCTTAAGTAAAATGTGCTGTACCTTCGGTGACACGCGAATGCGCATTGCGGAGCAGGACACCAGATTACAATGAGAAGGAGTAAAAAAAATATCGCAGTCAGTGCGCTATGCGTCTGACGCAAGAGCAGAGGGCTGCTCTGTTGAAAGCATTTCGCTGTGAAGTCTTACAAACGTTGCATCAAAATCTTTAATTAGAGGTTTCCCCCCATGTTCGCGCACCAGGACGCGAAACGGGTAGTGTTCACGAAAGGCCTAGAAGCGGCCGGCAGTACGTGTTGACACCTATTTCTACAGGATGAAAATATTTCAAACGAGGAAGACGAACGTAATGTTATACGTCGAACCGAATAATGACGATGCTCCGGGAGTTCTTCGAAGATCAGTTGATTTCTACGAACTTGTGGTCGTTTCGTTCAGCAGATCTGACCTCACTCACTCGATATTACCCTACGGCTACTTAAAGGACAAAATGTACCGCAACAATCCGAAGACCCTAATAATCTGCAGAACATCACAACAGGCGTGCATACATACCCAGTCAACACTTTGAACAAAGTGGCTAGAAATATATTATGTGAATTTGTCTTGAAGAATATGGCAGACATTTGCAGCATCTTTTGTAAATATACAGTTTGTTTTGTACAGTTTACTCTTTACTTGTTCGTAATCATTTAATTTATTACTGAGTTCATGCTCACATGAAACAAAATTGTGATCTTTTCAGATTCGAGTTCGGTAACTTTGCAATAGCACCGTTTAATCCAATATACTTACATAGATACGAAATAAAATCACGCAAAAACAAAATTAACCTTCAATTCCATATATACATGTTAGATTATATACAACAATATACGACCAGGTATGTATATATTGTATATATACAGATGCTTATCAGAATAATGGAAACACCTGAACGAAAGTGCAACTTACCAGATTAATATGGTGTCGGGCCACCTTTCGCCTTCAGAACAGCCTTGATGCGACGTGGGATGGAGGCATAGAGGTCGTGAATGGTAGCAAGTGGAATATTACACCATTCCTCGTGCAGGGCATCGGCCAGTTCTGTGAGAGAGGATGGAGGTGGAAATCGTCGCCGGAGTCGTGTTTCCAAGATGGACCACAGATGTTCAATTATGTTGAAATCTGGGGATTGGGCGGGCCAGGGGAGGTGTTGAACTTCATCCCGATGTCCCTCAAACCACGCTGCAACAACTCTAGCTGTGTGAATGGGTGCATTATCATCCTGGAATATGGCGTCATTGTCCGGGAACAACATCCGGACCATAGGATGCAAGTTGTCTCCTAAAATTGCGACATAATCGTTGGCAGTGATGCGTCCCCGAAGTGTGACCACAGGACCCAATGAAAACCATGATATTGCGGCCCACAGCATCACCGTGCCGCCGCCATATTTCACAGTTGGGCGGAGACACTGCAGATCATACGCTTCTTTGGGCGTTCTCCACACATAACCACGGCCCGTGGTTTGGAATAGGGTGAATGGTGACTCATCCGACCATACCACACGTTTCCAGTCGTCAACGGTCCAAGTTGCATGGTCGCGGCACCATTTGCGGCGTGCTAAAGCGTTCTGGTCCCTGATGAGAGGTTTGGCCCGTGCAACACGACCCCGTAAGTTCATGTCATGTAATTCGCGGCGGACTGTGATTGTCGAAACAGGTTGGGGGAGGTGCTGATTGAGTTCCTCCGTCACTTGCGTCGCAGTGGCACGACGGTTCCGCGTGACAATGCGCTTTAATACCCGGCGTGCCCTGTCACTGATGCTTTTCTTCCGCCCACTGTTCCGCTTCCCCGATGTGGTTTTCCCGTGTGTTGTGTAGGCCGTCATCACCTTCGACACTGTCCCTGGCGACACACCTAACACACTAGCCACTGCCGTCACACTCACTCCACATAACCGCGCACCAACAATTTGCCCTCTTTGAAACTTTGAGAGGTCTCCCATTTTACACTACCTCCGTCTGCTGCAGCCACTGCACACTCCTGTTCCACGACGCCTGACGTAGTATGGAGACCGACCTAACACACCACCACCAGCAGTCCGGCGCTGCGGTCGCCACGACACCATTGCCAACCCATACATCTGACGTGTTGCCAACTACAGGTGTTTCCATTATTCTGATAAGCATCTGTATATACAAGTATTCGAATAATGCTATATTTGCTCTCAACACAGATTGAGCTCAAAGAGACAAATTATTATCTATCGTTTGCCAAAATGACGTAAATCATTTTCTAGATAATCATAGACCAACTATCTGAACAAATTCATATAATAGGTAAGCTATACTGAGCTGTAATCTCACGTATATTATTTAAGAGAGCATTTTAAGTGTGTGTGTGTGTGTGGGGGGGGGATATAAAAAGTGGATAGAAAAATAAATTGAACTGGTCTGTAATCAAACCTCAAGTGTTCCAAATTGCAAAGTTGCATGGAGATTAGTTCATATCCAACAAAGTACTTATGATGATAATTTGTTTTGATCATTAAAAATAACATTTTATTTGCTTCCAATCCCACATATATCGATGAAATATTCATAACCAACCTCGAGACGGACGAAAGCCATAGTGTTGTTACCGCATATATAATACATTTTTATTTCATCTTATCGTAACCAACCTACTGCAATGAAAATACAATGGGGTTGGGTTCTTGAAAACTTATACTATAATGTAACGTGGAGGTTAGGTTCTATTCAACTAAGAACACTGTATGGTTACATACGTTATCGTCATATTCACTTTAATCATGAGCAATGACATCACCACGTGCCACAAGGAATACGAAACAACTGCATGATTATTTATTATTCCAAAATTGCAACGATTTCTGAACCATGTGGAAACGAAAGATGAAATATACTACGGGATATTTTACGTCAGTACTCCTCACTACCTTTAGAAAGAAATATCAAAAATTGGAAACGTAACTAAATTACTCCCATTAAGTTCCATATGGTAGGATCGTTTGAAAGAATGGCGCACAAAGTGCCTATTACTTTAAAAAATATATGAAAAGGAACAAGCAATAATTCAAAGCCTTTACAATAGTGCACGAGCTGCGGGTGGCAAAACGGAACCGCTTCTTAGTTTGTTTTTTTTTTTAAAAAAAGAGAGAGAGAGAGAGAGAGAGGGAAAAAGTTGAATAAAATCACAGCGGGAGGCAGCTACCACACGCTTAGAAACCGCATACACTAGAAAGGAGGGCCAATATTTCAATGTGAAACTGTAAATTCATTTCTATTTGAAGAATTATATTTGAAGTTCGAGTTTCGGTTAGATCAGTTGTTTCGTCTCCTGCGAGCAAGAGGTCTAAGGTTCGATGTCCCTAGGATTTACAAGTGCTTCGGAGTCAACTCATAACTATCCTTAGAACATCACAATCTCTATCCAATGGAAAGCAATCGCAAATCGGTACTGGTTCTCCCTTACTCAAGGACCTCTTCGAAGTAACTCTAAGGCTTAGCAAACTCGCAGGTTCATCGCCGCAGTAAAGCCAGCGCAATTTCGGAAAGTCTCTGAGAGTGCGTTATGCATAGCTTGGTTGCGAATCTACTTCTATCACGTGACACTACAACAACACTGCGGGGGAGTGAGTAGCAGACAGTGTAAGCATTCGCCCTCGCCCACTCGAAACAACAAAATCAGACTGTCAGCAAAAGGAAGGTGCTGTGAGGAACCGTGGCCCCGTTGAGGACAATTTTTGAATTTTTGAACCACCGCGCCTTCACAGCAGACGACACTGAATGACCACAGCGCACAAACTTGCGCGTATCTTTCTCCTCCCTCTGTTTCTCTCTTTATTATTGGCTCGCTGACTTCTACTAGCAGCCGGACCCAGAGACTTTATGAAAATGCGTTGTTTCTAACAAACGTTCACCTTTGGGTTCTATTCTTGGCAACGTCAAGCTAGTTTTCATCACGAACATCTGCTTCTTGAAAATCCCTTCTAAAATTGTCATCCGAACGAGTTCTTGGTATTACCTATGACCTCTTTTCATCCGCCTTTTCAAAAACATGGAATATAATCCTAGTTTCCCCCACATCCGAGCTACATGGACTACCTATTAAAAATTGTGATTTCATTATAATATATCGGATGAACTGTACCAGTCTATGGCGTTCTTCATAATGCAGTCTTCTCCTTTCTCCGGTCATTACGTCCCGTATATCTTTCTCCAAATCTTATTTTCAAACATTCTCAGCTTATGTTCACCTTCCAGGATCTAAAGCCAACCTCCGCACCCATAAAGTATTACCAGCAGAATGCCAGTTCGGTATATACTCAATTTCAACTTCCTTGATATTAATAGCGAGGTTCGCACCTTCTGGACTGAATAGAAACATGCCCTGCCCAATGCTTATCTTTTGACTTCTTCCGCGACCTCGTTTTTCTTTGTTACAAATGCTCCCCAAAATTTAAACTTGTTATCTAAGATCTAACTCTTAACTGTTGTATTTGTTTCCTTTTCCCTTTGGGTTTCGGCATGTTATCATATATTTTGTTTTCTCTGCGTTCACCATCTCATTACAAGCTTCTACTAGCACATCGGTATTACATCGTTCCCTACTTAATCTACGTCATCCGCATATAGTCATATACATACAGTTGGTTCAGGCCATTCGATATTAGTATCTTGTTTGTCTTCTTTTATTTCTAGAATTGCATATTCTAAAGGCAAAGTTGAAAAACAGTGGAGACAAGGCATCACCTTAGTTCAATCTATTGCGAATCTCGAATATATAGGGGGGGGGGGGGGGGAATGAGCAAAACTGTGAAGACTGAAGTTGGCACTAAAGAGTAGTGTGGGTAATAGTTTATAATGCTGTGTGACTTCAGGACGAATTACAGTTAAATGCAACATGAGACGCTGTGTAGGGTGAGGAAAGTGTACATGAAGGTGAGTACAACCACGCTGTATTTAAGGCTTGTTATACAATGATTACGTCAATTCGTAAGGTTTTGTTTCTTTATCTTAGTTCCGAGTACATGCTTCATCAACATGGTGACGTAAGTTTTGAACTGCGCGTGTCATCTACCGGGGAAGTGTAAAGTTTCGTGAGGTGACGTGCTTCGAAAAGTTACTGAAGTGAACCAAGCTCAAGTATTCTGAGTAGATACATGCCAATGCTGCAAAACCTGGTTTCATGTTGTATGCGTTGGTGCACAAGAGATAATATATTTCGTTTGTGGACGATGTTTGTAACAGGAAGAAAAGCGATCATCTAATGTATATATCTTTTATCTAGTGTACTGAAGCGCATCAAATGAAACTGAGAACTGCGATGGTTATTTATGACAACGTCCAGGTGAGTTCATATTGAACTGCAAATTCGTTGGATTTATTTCTTGCTCTCCAAGAGCGGGGACCAGAACTATTCTACTGGACTGTTATTGGCTGACTTTGAACTTCAGTTATGTGATATTCAGTTCACTACATTTTTTGATCCATCGTAGAAATATATATATGCTATTATGACTGTGTTGTATTTCACAGAGAAATATGAGGTTTGTATCTGTGATCGACTTTGTGTGTTCAGCATACCCACCCAATTATATTCATCGCATGCCGGATTAACAAGTAATAACACCTGTGCCGCCAACAAGGCTTAAATAAAAGCTTCATGTAAGCCGTTGGAGCAAACTTCTAGTTGCATAGGATTAATAACTTCGTAGTTTACTCGTTTATGTCTGTCCACTTTACCTATTGAAACGTTTGAAAACATCTTATAAGGCTTCTTGTGAATTACACGTTGCTAGGGAACTGATCGCGTAGGTATGGCTATTGTAAATGTTTTGATATAGCTAAAAATGAATTACAAAATAAGTGTGTAAGGTTTCTTATTTGCATTTCTGAATCAACGGGCATACGTGTCGCATACATATGACTAATTTTCTTATTGCGACGATGGTTCAATTCAGTACTTTCCATGTAATAAGCTGTCATTTCAATACTGTTATAAAAAGCTGTGATTTCAATACTAAGAGAAAAATCGCCACTTTGTAAATATAACGGAAAATAACGATTGGTTTAAATAGTGAAAAACGAAACCAAACTCTTTCGCTCGACAGTCCGCCCTGATCTACCAAACGTCATCGTTCACATGGCCAAGTTAAGGACCAGAGTCGGCTACGATAATTCAAATAATCTAAATATGATATTATGGTCTTGGATCAATACCGAAATAGGAGGTCTCCTAACTGGGAATCGAACTCGCTCACACCTAAGCGTGAGCGTTAACCGCTCGGGGTAGTACTAGAATCCTACTTCACCGGAATCAAACCTGGAACTTACTTTCCGCTGTGAAAAAAGAGGAGAAAAATTCTCTGGAACTTACTTTCCGCTGTGAAACAGAGGAGAAACAAGTGTGAGAATATAGAACTTACAGACCAATTAAAACCAGTCACAACTCGATCGAAAATTACAGTCTAGTAGCTACTGTTGTGGGCTGGGGTGGAACTAGGATTTTCCGTAGCTCTACTAGCCGAATTTTGGGATGATACCTAGAATAAGGGTCTGAAATTAGAACATGCTAAAGACCTACTTCACTTCTGGAGGCTAATGAAATCTCTGGACACTCCATTACTCTATAAAATAAATAAAATGCACTACTCTCCAAGATTATTTAATTACATTCAGGGATGAAATGGAGGGTATAAGCGGGTATGCGGTGTATACCCACCTCAATTTGTTAGGTATCACCGTATTCCCACCTAAAATTTATGAAATTCACAGGTACATGGGATAGTAAGCGAAATGTTTCGTTACAACGAGCGAAGCGTATACACACCTAAAAAATTTGCGTTACATCATCTTAGGCACTTCACGTACCTGGAAACTAAATAACAAGGAAAAAGAATGCAAAAATACATTTGAAGAGTTCCGAAGTGAATACTATCAGTCTTTTAGATATAACGAAAATTAATACACGATTTACACTGCAGCACACGGCTCATCTATGCGCTAAGCGAGACTTTCCAAAATGCTTTGAAACAGCTGTGAAGAGTCCCAGGTGTATGAAACAAGAAGCCATAATTTTAAATGTTTTGCAGAACTCGCACTCCAAACGCGACTGCTTTCGATGAAACAAAAAAAAAACGATCATGCTTCATCTTGCCTGTTCATCCGACATAATTCAACCACAAATACTGCAAACTTCCGAAATTAACAATGGAGTAAACTTCGTGAGAACTTTCGTTCACAAAACAAGAACAAAATTTGAAAACGAAAATTGTGTTCCTACAGAGAATGGTTTTCTTCTCCGACTCCTCCAGAAGCATATTGGAAGCTTTATACCATTTTCAATGTAGGAAGTTTCGAACACTTATTCTATTTGTAGAGTTTGGCTTTCAATTGCGGAAAATTTAGGAGCTTAAAATAACAAGAACTTGTGGGGAAGAAAGAAAGAAAAGTTATTCTGAATTAAATAAGTGGAATTGTTTGGTTTTGTTACGTTTCAAATGCACGAATACATCTTTCTACGTTTTGAATGTAAAATTGGACATAAATTCTCTTTTATGTCCAGATTCAACAATTCATTTTCATACAAAAGTATATATGCTGTGTTTGAGGACCGCTTTTGTGGTTTATTTCGATTTAATCCATACCTAAAAAATATGAAAATGCACAAATAATTCAACACTACTAAAACGTCTTTTACAAAAAACGTTCAGCTTTAAATTACAGATCCCACAGTTTTTACGTGAAACCAAAACTATTGCAGTCAAAATATCCTAACTGGGTCCTAATCCGACAAAAAGAAGCAATGAAGTCATTATACCATTCGAGCTCGACGATACAAAAGAAGTTCGAAGGTCCGGGTTGGAAACCCGGAAAGGGCATGGATGTTTATGGATTTTAACTAGGTGTATAGGGTCAAATCGTGACGGGCCGAAGTCAAAACTTACTAGACTGGCCCATATAAAATAAAGTTTACAAAAGAAGTGAAAAATTAAACACACCATTCTAAGCAAATAATCACGTGTATCGGAATTACGAAGGAATTTGATCGTACACACACGTCTCAAGCACAACTAAACAACAATCATGTAATCTGGTAACGTAACAGTTGGGATCTGGTTATGATAGCCTAAGCGGACTTGAGAACGGCACTGGGAGGTAAGCAAATAGGGGCTCTCTTGCCGGTTTATCTTCAATGACTGTTCTCAGGTGTATTCGTCAGTAGTTTCAGAAGACGATTGTTGGTTTGGTAGCAAAACTAAGCCTCTAATCCGAAATAATGCTCATCTAGGGTCATGATCCTTTCAACTTGTGGCAAGCTTAGGTCGTAGCTATCACGCCAGCTCATAGTTGTAAATTAAATAATAATTATTAACGCACAACTTCCAATTACAAAACTTAACGGGGTGGCACCTTCTGTGAGCGTGGTTACGAGTTCAATTCTTGCTGGACTCCACTGAACTGAGTTCGGAGCCCATTTTACCAAAATCAGCATGTTCCGTCCTTAGAAGCTCTCCAGTTCATTTAGGACGTTAATACAAATTCACTCATCCAGAAAAACGAGAGGTACCCTCACACCAAAAGAACATGCTAACCGGAGCCAAAGGGAAAACAGATATGCCGTGCTAAATCCATATACATGGTTAAATTGTTGTCACCATAGCGACTGAGGAGAGTGAAGCGGCGCAAAGCACACGTAAATATACGGTTCTAGCATTGCATCGCTTTCACATATTGGTTCCAAAGACAAAACAAGTAGAGAAAAAAAGTCGTATATTTCGAGACGAAGAAACTAGAAGAGACATAAAAGCTGGAGAAGTAAAATTGGTTCTATTTGCTTCCTCTCAGACAAGACACTCTCCTCCAGCTCGAGAACTTAAGCCAATACATTTTCTTCCAGCTCCAGATGCTTCGTTCTTGGTGGTATTTTCGTCTAGCGCATTTTGTTGAAAGGAACGTAAAGAAGATTAAGTGAAAAGTTCCCGCTGAAGATCACGTTTTCCTGATGCCTAGCAAAGTCTAGAGATAAAAATATCTGTGACACTACGAGACAGAAGAAGTCCATCCCAGCTTTGTTTTAATTTGTGAAACACAAAATTTGATCTCTGCACACGTTACATGAACTTTTTCATTTCTTAAGACTGGACTTCCTAAAAGCTTAATGTATGTATGGCACAATATATTGTGAAGTGTTAACAAACTGAGGCACATTAAAGCTCTCAAGTCTCTATTGGTAAGAGCAGTTTCATTTAGTTTTGTTTTTGTCTCTTTTTACGGAATCTCACAAGAGACACTGTCTTAGAGGGGGCACGATCTGGGAATTTTAGTCTGTCAGCAGATTTTGTGTGGTAGTAGTTTATCCTTCAGACAGTAATATACGAAAATGGTAGGGCGCACTATTCAGTCAGTTACGTGGGTCACAGTTTACGTAATATATTAGATACATCTCTTATACTATAACATGTTCTTCGCTATCATCAGCTCGGGTGGCAGAAGCGGAAAGTTTGGTGGGCTCACGAGCGAAAGGTGGCAGGCTGGGTTGAGTCTTGCTGGGTGCAGAATATTTTTCGATTTCATCATGGTAATGTGTATTTCATGCGTGGCAGTAAAAAAGAATGAAATTAAGGAAAACTAAAAGCACTTCGTATCTTTCTCCATATACACATTTCCGTGGCATAAATCACGTGCATACAAATATCTACAAATATATGTGTGCGAAATGATTTTACAAATTAACCAAATTTTGTGATACACTTTTTCCCCACATAAAAATATTAACGTTCCAACACGATCGACTTGGAAATAATAAATTGTTTTACAGTAATTTCTTCCTTCATTTTCTTTTTTACTATAACGCATGAAATACTCACTATAGTTTTTAAAAAATCGATAAAAACTAGCAGTCGACTCTACGACCTCTTCCTCGTGGGCCTTCCACTCTTCCGCTTCGACCATCCGAGTTGATGATAGCAAAGAACGTTTGAAGGTATAAGAGATGTATCTAAGGGTGTGTGTAAACCCTGACCTATGTTATCTCCCAACTAACCGAGTAGTGCGCCCTAACATTTTCGTGTTTAGGTTAGAAGTCAGGTTCGGTTATTTTATATACTGTATATAAAATAACCGAACCTGACTTCTTACCTAACCTAACCCAATGAGGAATAATACTACAGCAAGAAGGTGTTTACCACATGAAGTTTGCTGACAAACTAAAATTCACAGACCATGCCCCCTCCTTCCAAATTCATTTAAAAAATGGCGGGTGGGTACACTTTTAAAGTCCGACACGCTGCACAATCCACAATAATGAACCAATATTCGAAATATATTTTAAGTTATCGTTCAATAGAAACGAACAAGTAGTCACGAACAGTTGTTAACCCCAAACAGCTGTCGAAACTACCGTGACAGGAACCTGGCAACAATGTAAAGACTGCAAAGGAGAAGGGATTTCCCGTCCCCCACTACATCTGGATTTTCGTAGAAATTGAAGTGATCTACTGGCTCATACATGTTATTTTTCGTTTATTTACTACAAACATGAAGGTGCAAAGATAAAATTCAGGACCCTCATACAAGTACTATGAAAGCTGAAATGAGGTTTACTAGTAAGGACTGCAAGGCACGATGACTCAGTAAGCATCGTACATATGCATCTCTGTTCATAGACATGTAGCAATAGCAACGTTGGCAAATATAACTCGCATAATAAGAAGGTAACCCCGGACACTGGCGTGGGAGGCACCTGCGGTTACAGACTCCGGCGATGCAATAAGATATCAACTGGATCTTCGAAAATGTAGCTTAATTTGTTTCTTCCATGTAAATAACAGCAAGTTTCTCTGTAGATGAGCCAGGATCGTCGTTTTGTATCCTGGCTCATAAGATTTTTCATCCATCGAAATTTGT
The DNA here is from genome assembly GCA_022664845.1 of Lepisma saccharinum. Taxonomy (NCBI): domain Eukaryota; kingdom Metazoa; phylum Arthropoda; class Insecta; order Zygentoma; family Lepismatidae; genus Lepisma; species Lepisma saccharinum. The sequence goes on from JAGDQP010007224.1 coordinate 41,026, forward strand.
ACGGAATATTGGCAACGAGGAAGAATGAAATTGTGATTACGTGAAGTTTGTCTTTTGCTGCAAATCAGTGAACCGAACTTTTCAACCCGTAATCATCTTAATAAAATAAATAATTATCAACTGTTCTGCATTAAATACATACACTCTCATGTAAAACTGGATACTTCTCGTATTTTTTTTTTAATATATTTTCAATTTTACAAAAACGTAATTAATATACTCTCTTTTCCAGTTTCTCATGTAGTAGACAGAGATGTGTCCTAAAAATCAGTATGGAAAAACACTTAAAACTAAATCCAGAAAAACAAACTCCTGTGCCATCTGGAAACACAGTACGTTCGTTTTCTCTTTTTATGAACGCAGTTAACTCGATGGTACACAGCAAATGCAGTTCCAATTCCAACGTTACTACAGTAGCCAAAGTGCCTGAGACCAGAAAAGCACTTCAGCCAAGTAGCATTCACTTCTCTCAGATTAAATCCGCGACTCCGTTAGTCGATTAAATTATTCTTAATGGACCCGAAATATGACCACTTTCGCAAAAGTCTTCTATAGCTCAATTTCTAGCGAGAAAGGTACCTACCACAATTTAGATTGCATTCGAAGCCTTACAATGTAAAAAGATGATGAATAAAGGGAAATGTTCTCTTTGCAAACAAGACGATTATAATGACAAAGAGGCTCACAGTAAACATTTCGTCCTTGCTTTCATCTCAATCATCAGATTAAAGTCTTTGTTTTCGTCTCTATCGTCAGATTACATCGATGCTTTCATCTCAACCATCAGATTACAACGCAAAAATAAACAAATACGCAAACAAGATACAAAAGCTCAACATTATGCAATACTAAACACACGATGCTTTAATTACACATAATCTTTATACACGTGAACTATACCACAGTGATCGATATATACTTGGTAGTTCACGGTGATACACCATTATTGCAAAATTTAAGGAATCAAATAGAAGTAATTTAAACTACGTATTGTTTGAATTTAAAAAGAACATCTACACGGAACTTTTCTTCTCTTCTGAATGGCTCAGACAAACCCGTAGTCACGAATTGTGTTACAGGGCCCACCCTGTCTTAAATTTTCGAAGCCCCTCCTCCAAAATCACCCTTTTTATGTGAGTAAAGTGGAGATAAAATATAAATTGTGTCCCTCTCCTCATACGGATTATGGCTGGCGACGAGCCTGGGTTCAGATTAATTGTCTGCCCCAATTTTAAATTATTTCGTTCATGGTCGGTCACTCAATCGATCTACGTGGCGGGGTGGGGACTTCAAATTTTGCATAATAATAGACTTAGCTAAGATCTGACGGCACGAACCTTCGTTCATATTGCAACTGGTAGAAACTTGTCCAAAGATTGGGAATTGATAACAGGTAGGTACTAAAAAAATGACCTTGAAATTGTTCGAAATTGTTGAATAAATTTGGTGACGTACCGAAATTCATCATCAAAAGTAGAACAGTAAATTTAATATATCACGTAATGTACCTTTCATCATACAGTGTATGTTCGGCGAGTACATACAACCAGTGGTGAATGCTAAGGATAGACAGTGTATCTCTATTAAATATATATAAGAGGAGTATTCCGAAATTTCGTGGACTGGTAACACTACGCCGATTCTCTGATTGTTGGACGTGAAGATAGTCTGTGGTGTGCTTGTACAAATGAACCAACGAGCAGCTGTGCTTTCTTTGCTACAAAAGTCGAGCTGCAGTGTGCATTACAATGGTGGATGAGAATAATATACCTATAATTACCAGACAAAGGAACGTTATTGAATTGTGTGTGAAGTTACGAAAAAGTGGTCAAGAAACGTTTGAGATGATCAAAGAAGCTTACGGTGATGAAGCAATAGATAGATGGGCCATATTCAAGCGATGGAAGCATTTTAAAGGAAGGCAAACCCAACGTGCAGAATACGGCGAGAATTGGACGTCTTCAACAGCAGCCACTCTGAATGTTGGTGTAGCAAGATACCACGAAATCGAATGCCACGTTCACTGAGTGAAGACCAGAAGGTCCGTCGCATTCAGTGCTGCCAGTCTTTTCTTTAATGAGTGGATTATTCTTGAACAGAATAATCACCGCTGACGAATTCTGGATAAGACATTATGATCCCGAATCCAAGCAGCAGCCCAGCGTATGAAAACACAGTGAGTCACCACCTCCAAAAAAATCTCTGGTTTCTAGTTTCTCAAAACAGTTAATGTTGATATATATATATATATATCCGTGGAATAGTACTGCACCATTCGGTTTATAGTAATCGAATGTAAATGGAGATTATTATACTAATGTTTTGCAAATGCATTTGAAGTGAGTAATTCGCAAAAAAAAAAAAAAAAAAAAAAAAAAAAAAAAAAACCTGAACTGCTTCATGAAGAATGGTTTTACCTGCAGGATAGCGCTAAACCACATATGGAACGGTAAGCTATGGCAGCTTTGGAGAAAATTGGTGGACTGCCTTTAGACCATCCTTCATACAGTCCAGACCTTGCACCATGCGACTTCTGGGCGTTTCCAACACTTAAGAAAGAGTTACGTGGAAGGAAGTTCAGCACGGACAAGGAAGTAAAAGCTGTCACATCCACTGCTTTACACAGACTCTCAAAAAATAATCTGCAACATGGGTTTGATACACTAGTGCATCGCCGGAATCAGTAGAGTGTGAAGGTTGTTATTTTGAAAAGGAAACTCACACCAACGCTCCAACTAGCTCGGACTCCGAATAGTGATCTCAGTCCACGAAATTTCGGAACAGCCCTCTTATAATTCGTTATTTTGTTTTCACTATAATACACTTTGATTTGAAATTACATGTTCTGAAACTTTTGCGTTACTTTTATTTATTTATTGTTTTCACTCCACATTATGTCTACTCATTTATTTAAACAATGATATTATTTTCCACTTCTGCAAAACGATGACAAAATTGAGTGTCCGAAGTTCATAACTTATTTGATGTTTCCTCCCATACGGTGGTTACTATAGAAACAAAGAGTGTGATGTCAGACAAATACCGAATTCCCCACCTACATTATTCACCGGGTCTTGCTTCTAGAGATTTCAGTATGTTTCGCAGTCTCCAAGACCATATTGACCGGAAAACATTGGGAAATGTGTAGGACGTGCGGCGAACAGTGGCTAAGTCTATTTCCTGCAAATCCAGAGTTTTGTTCCAGCGAGAAATTCAGTAACAGATCGACAGGTGGCAGAGTTGTAGAAAATTTTGTCAAACCTTATTTTGTATGGACCATTCTAGTAAGTTTTGACCGGCCCGTCACGATTATATTGTGAAGGGCCTGCTAGTTAAAATCCACAAACATCAAATCCGCGACGTTCGAGTCGCTGGTTTAACGCCTCGGGCCACACGGCTGCCTGGTCTACATGATGGCTGAAGACTGTTCCAAGTATGTTTTCGTCCTATTTTTGATTGTGAGGAGAAAAAGAAAATACTAAACGGATGTCCAAATACAATACACTACGTAACGGAACTAGCTTTCTCACTTTAATCGTGCTCGATTGCAAAGTCAAGATATACATATAAAATATATCCACTTTTTCTCAGACACGTACGTTTGTTTCTTACGCAGCGGGATGGCATTTAATATTTGATGTACCCTCGTACTTTGAGGAAAATTCAGAAATCTACTTGAAAAGATTAGCGTGGCACTACGCTGAGATGTTGACAAAATGTATTGCCACAATTTGTAATTCACTACATTGCCACATTATCTTGCAAATATCAATTCCAGAATTAAATGAAATAATCTGATATACAGAAAAGTATAATTCCATAGTCTCTGGGAAATCAAGTCACACTTTCAACACATAAACTAACGTGAAATTTGTGTTCTACAAAAGGCAGAAAAAGAAAAAAACGCGCGAAAGAAAAACGTATTTTGTAAATGAAATGCAACCTCCCCCGCGCCGAACCTTTCGTGCCCTTGTAGACCGGAAAGTATCTTATAGCAATCGTATTACATAAACGGATCCCAATGACATCTCTTCTCTGAGTAATACACACCCACACAAGCAGGTCAATACTGAACATCCCGTTCCCTTCCTCTACAACTCGCCCTTCCGACATATCGAACATTCCTAAAGGCTCTTCAGATAGTTCTGGATAAGGTTTCTATATCTTCCATCCAAGAATTCCTGTTTCACGTTTCCTCTAGATCGGCGAGGAACGTCGATAGCACAGCTACAATCAAAATGCTTCCTTCCTCGTCTCTCCAGCCACAGAGCATTTACCAAATACTTCCAGGTTTAAAAAAGATCCTGGGAAATGTGATACGTACCATTATACGCCTCGCTTCGTACACGATAATGATCACCTTTCCTTTCGTACAGAAAATCTGTAGAATAATCAACACTATTAACATAATGTTCCATTATCCAAATTATTATTAATATTTATATATTTTTTTACAAGTCCCGACAAATGATACTTACACTTTAATAATCTAGTTATCATCAGTTATGTTAGGCAAAAGCAAACTATTGGCTACAGTGATCGGCACTGATGCAATAGGCTTCAGTTCACAAATAATTCGAATCCCAGTTACGGCATGGAAATTTGTGGAATTTTAAAAATCTTACTTGAATCGAAAGGAATATAAGTTCGTTACAAAAAATGACAAGCAAGTTAGTTAAACGTACCATTATTTTATACACCCTTTGTTACTATGTATATTGAAAGACATTATTTTTGTATTGATTTCCTGTGGAAACCACCTTCAGTGACTTGAGTATAGAGACCACTAAAGTTTGTTATAGGCACAACAATCAGAGTTCAGTTACTCCTAACTGTAAGAGGTGCGTGAATAGGAAAAAAAAAAAAAAAAAAGCAAACGGCCGGGAACTTTTATTTTAAGTACTCACATGAAACGAGTTCGAATCTAGTTAAGTTCTGCAGCATCGAATCATAGGAATTAAAAATTGAATCTTTGCATATTTGCCTTTTTTGTTTGCTATATGCAATGGCTAATATCTGCACAATTTCGGGGGGGAGTATTTGATCCAATATACAATAGTATGTTTAACAGCTCGAATTCGCTCAGAATTTAGTTAAGAAAAATACCGAAAAAGGGGATAACATTTCTCTCCCAGTTGGGAAAACGCAACTAAGAGAAATTGCTGGATATTCCTCATTTCTCGGCCATGGAGCTGAACATGCAGATGAAAAACTCTCCCGACATAATCCGGCCGACTGGCACCGTCTGGATGCTCTCTGCGACGAAAAGACAAGGCATGCGCTGAATAAATGGGTGTGGCACCCAAGTAGCAGGTGTGCGAAATTCACATGAATGAAACGATCCAGCTTCTGCTTCCAAACAACTCTAATCATTATATCTCTAAAATGATTTCTCAACTCAGGAGAGCAACTTAACGTAACGACAGTTGAAAATTTTTGTACACAAGTTTCCACTCTCCAAACACAGATGCAAAAGCAAGCAAGTAGAATGAAGCAGTTACTGCGTGTTCCTCATTTATCTCTGGAGACGTCACTGCTGCAGCACTTCAGACGAGAGAGAGACGATGCTTTCTCACCCCCCGCTGACATTCTCTGCTCGACAAGATGAGATGGGGGGAAAATCTCTAGGTCGCGGGAACTGACTACAACGTACAGCACACAGTCAAATAAATCTTAAAATACTGCTATCAACATTACTCTACTTAGTTGCTTTGCTTCTACGAAGTAAAAAGAATCAATATAAACAAAAATTATTTAGTATTGGGACTTCAAAGTTAAGTTATAAGCCCCTATACATAAGACACTGGAGAGAATCCTCCAAATCCTTAGTGTACAGACATACTTTTTCTTTTTAAGGCAATGCCTGAAATAGACATAATACGTGAAAAAAGTATTCCTTCGATACTGAATTATTGTTAGAAAATTGTATTTAAGGCTCCTATCTGCAAATCTCATCACCTGAATTTTACTTCCTATCTTCATGAAATCGACCCTCCTGAGTCGATTAAGCAAGGTTTCAGTTGGATCAGGAGTCAAATTTTGGAACAAAAGCAAGTAGAATGGCGTTCCACAAGAAATGCGCTTTAAATACACTTGAAAAAAAAACTGAAAATTCAGGTTTAAATACAATTTTAGGCTCCTATCTGCAAATCTCATCCTTTTACCTATCAATCACGGAAAACTAACTGGGAACTTGCATACTTTGCGAAACAGTGACGACAATTGAAACTGAATACCACATGGACAATGTATGCAAATGTTCAAAGAAAATTTCCGAAATCTGTCAAACATTGATGGTGTTTCCATGACCTCGTTAATGAGTAAGATACAGAACTCTTAACAGACCTGTAAAGGCAAACATACATTCAAATTCCAATAGACTAGTATGCTGCGTAAAGAGCAGGAACTAATAAATTATTACGCGAAACGATATAAAGAAACTTAACGTACGAATCTGCAAGTGTGAATAACTGAGAGGAAAGAATATTGCAGGAAATCTTCGACTTAGTAGCACTGTTAGATTTTTTTTTTTTTAAGTACTATTACGTAGCTTTTCATGACTTGCATGACCAACCACTCCAATTCATAACTTTTTCATGATCGGTCGTCACCTCGCTCTTCAAATTTGCACGCCTGTCTTTCTTGTGATATGGAAACGTCGTTTTCCCTATACATGGCGTTATTCAGAGACAATCTGCATGCTTTCAGGATGAACAACCTGCAAATGTGTTTTGTTGTTCACTGGAATCAGAATACAATAAGCAACTAACTGAACTAACGTCCTAGTATCACTGGTGGATGCCTAGCTACTTGCTTTAGCGAATACACCTTTCTAAATTTTCACTGTTTTCAGCACGTAAAAATCCACTTTCTAAAAATAACAACAAAACAATTAGAATCATAAAAAAAACATACTCCTGTATCCTGTCAACTCCTTGCACCTACAGATTGCACGAAAAAGGAGACATCAATATTGCAAAAATTATATGACATTTTTTTTTTCCGCAGTACAAGTATGAATCTGAAAATGTTATTGACAGTAGAACAATATACTGAGACAGAGAAATCTGAACAGGATCGACCCATCTCTGCTAATAGACCAGTCGTTACGTTAACGAACACAAAACGAAGCCCACTTAATCGATACAACGGTCCAAATCCTCAAAGTAAAATCAAATACTACGAGCAAAAGAAGTGACGAATATGTGGTAAATGAACCAAGTCATAATTAGAAGTCATTAATCATATCCACAATTGGAATAGTTCTGAAATGAACAAGGAAGCTCAAAAATTTTGTTCGGAAATTATTATTATTATTATTATTTGTAGGGAGAAAGTAGTAAAAGTAATAATCTGAAGACATAACACGCAGAATTTCCTTACCTTCAATAAATACCGCAGCCATGGGCGACGATTGCCGGTCAGAAGTGTGTGTGTGAAGGGGGGGGGGGGGGCAAGTTAGCCTTTAAATATTTCTATCGGTGTAAAATATGTATGATCTTCTAGTGGAGTTTTCAAAAGTGAGATTGCATAAATAACAGGATATTCTTGTACACCATTTATAATATATGGGGCTCGATAATTATTTAATTAAGATTCTTTTTAATAGTTGATATGTATTCATACGTGGGCGAACTGAGTGATTGCGATCAGTTTTGGGCTGTTTGTTCTTACATTATTATTATTAAGTAAATATTTTAATTTTAAAGTAATAACTAACTCTATGGCTTATGGAACTCGCAAGTTCATCGCCGCAGTAACAAACGTTCGTTATTGGATTCTATCCTGGGCAACATCAAGCCAGTTTTCATCACGAACACCTACTTCTCGAAGATCTTTTCTAATAATGTCCTCCCAACGGCGCCTCGGTCTTCCCAATGCTCTCCTTCCATCCGGTCTTCCAATTTTAAAATAATACTGACTGAATTAAATGTTTTCCGTAATTTGTTGTATTTTCTACGTTTGAACTTCAGCATACATTTTTTTTTTTAATTTCTATATAATTTTAATACATATATCCTTGCTCTTGTATTTTAAAAACTAATTGTTTATCGAAGTTCAAATTTGTGGTGATAACATCGTGTGATGCAGAAAGAAGTTTTTCGCGTTATAAACTTTTGAAACTGACAATCGACGTTCCATTCAATTTGAAAATCAGAAAATGCAAAGTGCTCTACACTGTAATATTAGGAAGAGCCTTGTAATTGGAAGGATCCGGGTTCGATGCCGGTGTACAATGGCTGAAATTAGGTTGTATCTTCAAATCTTTAAATAAATAAAACTATATGCTTGTAAGTAGCAGTAAATTCTTGTTTCAGTTTTCCGTGTAACATATATGCAGACACTATAAAGCATTATTTGCTATATATTCCAAAAGTACCAAATTTGATGTAGGCGCTACTTTCAGTTTCTCTCACCTAATGAATATAAACAATCGATAGCACTGTCTGTCGTATAACACTAATTGCAGTACGTAGTGTATTATTTTGTGTAATTAGTAGCTTTTAAATGTAGATTCTTCATATTTTTTACATTTCTGAACACATAATTACGATAAAAATTAAGCACATGAGTATCCGGGCCCTAATTTAATAAAACTATGTACATATATTTTGATTTTTATCATGTTATTGTCCATAACTTTATTAACATAGCACTTCATATATAGAAAACGTGATTCTGTCAGAAGAAATTAATACAGTTGTGCATGGGCAGCTGCTCATAATTATACATTTAACAAGAAACGGGGGATACACAAAAATATTTCAAAATAAATACATTTATAAATAGACAGGATCATGTTAATATACTGTAGAATCTGATTGAAGACAATACTAAACAATTTACTTCCTTACACAAATAATATGTATATAGTAACATGTTGAAAATGCAGTGATACGCCAGGCACTGCAGCGACCGAAAATCGAATCCGGGTCCCCTGTTAGACGCCAGGTAACCGATGTCCTATCATTAAATTATCGTCCCAACGACTCTGCATATTTGATATTCCTCTGACCTCAGCTGAATGCCAAGTCGTTCCTCTCTATGTGAAGATTTAAATTGAGGAACTCTTCTGGAATTCCAGGTCAAAGAAATATCCAATATGTAAGAGAAATCGGTTGTTGCGGCGACAATTCAATGGCAGATAACCGCTGGCATGCAACGTGCAACTGGAGGACCCAACTTCTATTCCCGGTCTCTCCATTCACCTACTTTTCTTTCTGTATTTTTATTAAAAAAATAGTTTTGTTTTACAAAATCTGTATTGAAACAAAATGTATGAATACTATGCTTTACACACCAGACACAAGCATGATATTTTTCTCAGTCACACAGGCAAATGCTTGGAACGGTTCCTTTTAATTAGGTCCTGGCCGACTCCTCGTCACATCCTTTCCCCTACCCTATCCAGGACTAAGTCAAAGATGCCTAAAGGCCATAAACAACAATTCATATTCAACAAATGGCCAGTAGCAAATGTCAACTTCCTTACTTACGCACTTTACTTTGTAACAGTGCTCAAGAATTATGCAATTACTGGAACTGAACAAGCGTGAAAAGGTTGATTTTGTAACATCTCATAATAACCGATAAAAAATGACATGAACTCTTTAATAAGTTTAATTTTATTGCTAGTATGGTCAGTGGATGACAAAGTACTCGAGAATCAGGGAGCAATTCCCCCTTTTCCTTTTACACTTTTCAATGCGCAATTTCTGTATTCTATTTTCACTAGACGAATGGTCGGAAAAGGTGGGGGCAACTGCCCCTCTCCCCCCTCTAATCGCCGCCCTTGACCGCAGTTGTTTGCTTCAACTTCTTTCCTGGGACATTGTATTCGCTCGGAGCTACTTATATATAAGCTTGTAGCTTGGTTTTTGAAGCTGGGGCAGCACAAAAACAATGCAGATACATACATACATACATAT
>JAGDQP010007224.1:51054-68387 GCA_022664845.1 Lepisma saccharinum
CGATCAAATTTACGGTATTCGTTGTTACATACGAGGCACAGGAATATTACATTTTTTAATCGAAGAAATAAAACAATATTGTATTATGCTGTACAAATATGCACACTGAGAATGCTTTCCACGCCTAAAAGTGATCATCTATTTGCGACTAGCGTTTAGGTAACTACAGAAGCGAATACATGGCAGGACAGTTTTGAAATGCTTAAATCTAGTCGCATCAGCAATGTATACTCAAGAATTTTTGCAACTATGACGCTACCAGCCATGCTATTTATGGAATTTCATGTCTTTATGCTCGGCTCCTCTGGATAGTTCGGTAAGATAGTTTCCAACAATTTTTACTTAGAGAAAACTCTTTGGAACACTGTGAGGTAGGTCATTTACAGAAAGTGTACTGCTTTGGACATCTCAGTACAAAGAGTCTCTCCATATTACTTATGTATACGAAGAGTCTATACCAAAAAGAAGGTAGCAGACAGTTAGGCGCTGCAGGATGCAAACTATCTGAGCTATTGATTACCAGTATAACTCTCTAAGCGAGATATTCGTGACATTTTCAGAGTAATTTGCATTATATTGCTTTCTTTTCTCGCAGTTACCGAAACAAAACTATTCCCTATCTACGAAGGTAAATCGGAAAATAAGATTCTCCTGTTTGGCGGATACTGCAGTGGAAAAAATCATCACAATCGCTTCCCTGCCACGCAGCGTATCAGATAGAGAGGGAAGGGGGGGATCTAATACAATTTATAATGCTTTCTTACATTATAAACTTTGCAGATTTGCTAGTTATTTAATGATAAAAAGGTTTACGTAGCATTCTATGAAGAGATATAATCGTAAGTTTAGTGGTCCCGGAAGGCTCTTAACTTGGTGGTGGTTAGGAGAGAGGGGGCTACTACTAGCCTACACCGGTACTTATTTCGTAATCAAGCGGATAAATTAAAATAATAGATTTATTTCGAAACATTTATCTCACAGAAGAGAGAAATATAGGTTAACACATCACACGTTTTTCTCACAAAGCAGTACCAGCAGAAACTGACTTCAAATTTGTGTTTAGCTGCCTTGATTTATAAGACTGTTTTTAATTTGGTGCGGCTATAACGTTCTCTTACGGTATTTGTGTACTATGTGCACTCTGTATGATACACTACCACCTACAGAGAGAGAGAGAGAGAAAAACTGATCTCCTCGTACCGTTAAAAAAACTGCTTCACAAATCAAGGTATGCGAACCCCAATCTGGAACATTTTCTTCGAGCTCCCCATATTTCCTGTCAATTTTGATACACCCTGTATTTAGTAAATACTGCAACCACAGCATTCGCAATTATTATTTCACCATTACCTAAATTCTTAAATTTTAGTTTCGCTGGTCTATATCCGTTCTTGGAAGTTTGTTTATCGAAAATCGACTAACAGGAGAAAAAAAAAACACACACACAGAAAGCGCTGAAGAATAAAGTTATTGGACCAATTTCCTAACGGAAATAAGTTTTTGAAGTCGTCCTCACATTCCCCTGTCCAAGAATAAAGGTCTGAAAGGACAGCAAAATGTCTATTGATCAACTTAGGTTATAAAAGGTTCTCTTCCAATACATTGTAGGAGAAAAGAGAACTGGACGGCACATCCTTAAAGAAACAACGGAAAATACATGACGAATCATGTTAAATCATCAAAGTCGACCTCGGTTTAACAAAGGCGTCCAATTATGTCACTTTAAAAGGATGTGGCTTATTACGCGCTGCAGCAGAAATAGAAGGAACATGTTTTCGCAGCTCTTCTCTCGTAATTCAACTGGCAATAGTAAAAGCATATTTTAAAAGAAAAAATGCATGACTGTTGACTGATTTGCTATTAGATTTGCGGCTGCTGTACGGCAGCAATTTCAGAAGAGGACAGACAAGAATACACGGTACTAAATTTGCAAAACCGCTGCTGAAATTTGCTTCGATCGAACGAGATTACACTCCTTCCTGTTGTAATATTTAAAGAGGATATATTCATTCAGAATCCCGGAACATTTATTAAGTCATCGTAAATCTTCGTTGATTGCAGGTTATTTCGAATCAAGGTTCGATGATGAAACTGTAGTTAATGTCATTTATAATGAGAATTACTATGTAAAGGGAAGTGCACCTCTTAGAACGATGGAGCCAAACCTACTCGCACGATACGTTCTTTACGCAGGGATGCTGGGACACAAAATTACAAATTTACATGTAATGTACGATTACAAAGCAAGATAATGTGATAGTGATAACGCTTGGTAACGTACAAACACAAATAAGTTTTCTGTCTCTCTACACACTAAATCACAAATGTGTGTGTGTGTGAAAGTGTTTGCACTAAAACAATATAGAATTTCAGTCGAAAAAAAAGTGTCTTTTAACAAAACTCTGGCCTTGGATAGAAAATGTAATCTGGTGGAATTCCAATCCTTTATGGATATAATTTATTCTTCAAACTTGAAAGGGTGATTTCTCATCAGTTTAGAGTGGTTCACAATACATCATGGGTACTAGTCAAGTTTATTATAAGCAGTTTTTACCTCAAATATTATAGAAAGACCAAGCCCTACTGTGCAGTTGATTGCTTCCTATTAAAAATGACAACAGAAACCCTCATAACTTTTCTCAGTAACAACAATATAGCAGAAAAGGTCAGGAGTAACATATGTATGAGAAATCTTTTAGCGTTGTTATCAAGTACCTAACGGGACGATAAATACAGATGGGCCTTTCGAAGACGATGGCACGTATTTGCCCGCCTAGCGTAGGAGATAGAGGGCTCTGACCGGGCCACCCAGGTTAAGATTTTTCTTTTGTTCTTGATTCCTATGGTTTACAATTGAATCCCCAACGAAAAGAGCTCTCATAGACCCCACCCCCACCCCCGAGTGGAAATATATAATCTTCTCTCCGATGAAAATCCGCTCTAAAAGAATGATCCCTCTTTCCTCTATCGTGGTCGTTAAAAGGAAGATATCAAATAAAACGTGGTCGTTGAACCTAAATCTTATATCAGTTTAGGTCTGCCTGCTCTAGTTCAGGCGCTAGCCTGCGTTACAAATAAACAACGAGGAAGTTGAAATAAAAGAAAATTCCGAGGCTGGAGGAAGAAGGATCCGCTAAAAAGATTTGGAATAGGTTCTACTTGTTACTAGAATTATTATATAATGCATAAAAGAGTCTCGGTGACTGTAACATTACCTCAAATCTGGTTTTGAGTTTCGATTTGGGATTCAGCCGTCTCCAAATCTTTCACATCAAAACAACATTGTACCACAGAATTGAGTCAAGATCATCAAAGGGAAAGACAACGGAAATTAGGTGCGTGAAATTCTGAAATCTGATTAGTTCTGGAGTTACAAGCGCTCAAAGTTAAAGCGGTGTCAGTTTAGCAAATCACTTCCCTATCTCAATACAGCTATTTATGCCTATGTTGACAAATATAGTTTAGAGTGGATTTCTATGCTTGCCCCATCAAAGCTTTTGATTGCTTGACAATGAAATTCTTTGGTTGCGAAACCCGTGCAGAGCTGAAACGGGTTACCGGGCCAATCGGATCACCTTTTGGACCGGGTCAATGCTTCGAACCCAGTCTGATCCGATTTTGACCCGGACAGCGAAACAAGAGATTTCATTCTTTCCTTATTACACATTGTTGCTGAATTTATTTGTGGCCTTTAGGCATCTAAGGCTCAGGCCGGGATAGGAAAGGAGAAAAGGATTAGAAAAGGTGTAATCCTGACATTTTGCCTGGTGTGAGTGTGACTGAGGAACCTGGAAAAACCTCAGCCAGGATGGTCGGCCGCTGGGATCGAACCCACGACCTCCCTACTTTCTACCACTGAACTTCGGCGGCTCGGTATTACAGACAGTTGCGCTTGAACAGTCTTTCCATCTCAGGTGACCGGGAGCAGGAATATTACTCCTTAGAGTATAAAAAAAAGTTCCTAACGATCCGGAAAAAACTCCCTCCGGCGGTGTGCAAATACTCCCTCGGAAAGCCTACTCTGAAAGAATGTTGTGTTTAGTATTAAATAGGATAAAAAACATTAAAATCTTTCACAACTCTCTACGCCGTTCCCATACCATAGATACTCACTTCTCATGGAATCTAACATTATAATATGGACTGATTCTAACTACAGAATCGCCTAGTTAACTAAGTCTGGTGATTTCGGTCAAGACTGGATCCCGAGTGATTTAGGTCAAGTTTCGGACCGAGTCACCGGGTACTACGTCGAATGTAATTTGCTAACCCGACACCGCTTACGCCATTATGTGTCGAGATATTACGTCATTTGTGAAGATGCCGCTGTGAGTTTGAGCGCCTGTATCTCCAAAACTATGAATACTTTAGAATTTCTTCAAACGAACCTCCTTGTTTTGATGTAAATAATCCCCTTCCGAAGTGTGCACCATTATTTACGGGACACCCTGTATAACATTTTAAAATATTTGCATAGACACGTGCCAAATGTCTACTGATTACTAATTAGAAATATAGAGTTAATTTATACCGCACACATCACCGTGCTGTGGCGGGTAAAGTAGGCTAAACTAGTTTTATTTTCATCTATGGAATCAACCCCGAAATTGATTGAACACAGTTAGTTGTGAATAAAATTCAAAATAATACCCACGTTTTCTAACTCACTAAAATGAGTTCAAGCAAGAAAGCTAGGTTAAGCCACTCTGAGATGACTGCATCAACCACCACTTACAGCAACGGCAGAAAGTTTAAACGGCATCACTGAAAATCTATTACATTAAAGATATCACGTATTTTACAGCATATTTTACTAGATAGCTCACGCAGCCCTATAGAAAATAAAATATAGCTATTTTGATGTGTATCTATGGTCTTGAAACATTATTTCAATAGCTTTTGTGCTCTCTTTCTTCAGTCAAGGTTGTCAAAATCGCATTTCTCGTTTTGTCCTGTTACAAGTGTATCATACTCCTGCTCCAGACATCGAAAAACACGTAACAATGTATTGATGGAAACGCGGAATTTAAAAATAACTACACATCAAACAGAAATATATTAATATTTAGACATAAGAAACAATTTCTCCCAACAAGTAATGCGTTACTGTGAATTTCTTTGTTGCTGTCAAAGAAGGGTTTACGATACAAACCACAATCTAATCTACAGATACAACTAGGTTTAATACCAACAAATTTGATGTAATTGGAAATATCTCATGTAAAGACACTTACTGTTTAAGTCTTTGGTTGTTCTTATTCAAATATAGATTCAGCCTGGTTCCTCATCCCTCAATAGGTTAAATTAACATAGTAAATTAATATAGTTTAAAACCTCTCAGACCGAATTACAAAACCAGTAATTTGTATGATCGACGTGCATATTTTTTTTTTTTTAACTTTTTTGTTGCTAAGTAATAAATTCATGTCAATTGTTGAGAATACTTCTATTATAAATTACTGTACAATTAAAATTACTACAATTATTAAAAAAATAAATATCACAGCTAATGCTTTGTGCTAGACAAATGAACAAGTTGTATCTTTAGTGTCATATCAATATTGATGGGACAGGCTCGGTAAGTAATTGCCTGCAAATTCTTTTTCCCATTGATGGAGCAGTTCTATGTTTTCTGGGATTCTTTATAAGCAGATGGGTCTTGCAATGTCAGTGCAACTTGGATTTACCTGTCTTTCATGACAGAAGTTCACTTGTTTATGTATCTCCTCCACAATGCTGAGCCCACACCGAAAATATATGAACCTCCACCGGGAACTGAACTCGGTTTTCCTTGTATCAAAAGCAAGAGCGTTCACTATTCGGCTAAACAAGTCATTGTTTGATATTCTTTTTTCAACCTTTGACTTTTCGTTCAAACTCGAGTTTTCTTGGGAATCGTAAAACAAAACGCGCTCTAAAACTGAAATAGAAATAATTATATCCTTTCGAATTTTGGTTCACTCCCGAGTAGAAAACGAAGAGAAAAGCTTGTGCAGTGGAATCAAATTGGTTAAAAAGCGAAAGCAAAAAAGAAGAAAAAGAAAAGAAAAGAAATAAGACATCGTGGATAGTGTTCCCTAACTATATCTGAAGAAACTTCGTTTTCGATATCTATCACGAACACAATTTTTGTGATTTTTTTCTTTTAATTTAATTTTAAGGCCTTTGTACGGAACTTTCGCTTAGGCCAGAATTTTGAAAATAACATGCTGATCCTTGATTCTATTTGCTAAATCGCTTCCAGTTTTGTTCTTTACTTAATAAAAAAGAAAAAGAAAGCCAGCTGTTAGTACATCTTGAAACAAAGTGCGCGTTCACAAGAAGACTTCGCAAGCAGTAAAACACACGATCCACTATTACCAGTGGCTTAATTGGTACATTGAGAGCTTCCGCAAAGGAAAACATTGAACAGCACCGTCCGATACTTGTTTGCAGTTGATCACAAAGCCATCTGCTAAGTTTCTCACGCATCTAATTTTTCAGCCTGTTAACAATAAATTTGTCTACACCCACGGTACTCAAGTAGGAAAGATGTCACAATAAACTCAAAACTAAGAGCAAAGTTTATATATATATAGTTTCTACTTTCAACCAAAAGGAGGGTTGTAGGATTTCATGGTGGTGTCACATTATGTACTTGTGGTAATGGAAAAGTACAGTCATGTTTCCAACACACATCAGTGACTCTGTGTTCGGCCAGGACTACCAAAATGTTACCAGTCATACAAAATCTTACACATGACTTCCCGCTGGTGTTTTAAACACATTTTTGAGTGAGGGATATCCAGAAAATTTAAATTAACTGTCGTTCCTCTCTCGCTGTAGTCTTTAATACATGAATAAATGTTTATTACTACTTCCACAATACCTTGGGGATATGTTACAACTGAATATTATTCGCTCGTCACTGATTTCATCTGATATTTCTGACATGATGCTGAAGTTAGGTTCATGGTTGCACCTACTCTTCCATGCATTCTGTTAAGAAAGTGATTAAGGTGAGAGCTTTCGTTTTTTATTCATGAAACTACAATTACGATTACTTTTGTTGTTCTGCACTGTTATCCAATACGAATTGTCTTGGTTTCGAGTATTTAAATGACCAAACCAATTATATTTTAGATATGTTACGCAAAGCAGGGGGTGTCCATTACCAATACTGCAAAGCCAGTTTTTGTCCAGTTATGGACACGCACTACTCACAACTAGGTTGGAATCGAAATCCTTGATTGATTGAGTTGTTATTAACGTCCTAAGGACGAGACTTAGAGTTTCGGTAAAGTGGGCTCCGAACCACTCTGTTCAATAGCTCTCCGAGGAAATTGAACTCATGAACACGCGCGTAGAAAATGAGCGCGCTAAACTCTCCGCAACTCCGAGGGTGAAATTATAATTCAGTTAGTTGTTTTGTTTCAACTTGGGACATATTATTTTACTCTTCATGACCATAAGTTCGTCAGGATTTTTTTTTTGGTCCCATTTCTTCAATAATGGACGCTGAGATGTCGTTCATTAAATAATTTGTTTTAATATTGGACACTATTCATGGCACGTTAGAATTTGCATTTTTATGGCCGCAAGGAATCTATGGATCAGGCCGGGATAGGGTAGCGAAACGGGAAGGAGTCTGACAGGTCTAAGCTGAAGGTGCCATTAGGCTATTTGCCTGTTCTGACTGAGGGAAAAGAAAAAAAAACGTTAAAAGCTCAGTAAGGATGCTCAATAGTTGTTTTCGAACCCAGGACCTTCGGAATGATCGCTCAGTGCAATTCCATGAAACAATCAGATAATCGAAGAACATCATTAAACATAAAATCGAGTTTACGTCAATTACTGGAACATTCAGATTTTATCGTGTCCATCACTTGTACAAAAACAATGTTAAAGAAAAACCTGAATCCTCTCAAATAGTGTATGTTGATAAGAGTAATGGGTAGAAATCACTAGAACATGGAGAACGTAACATTCTCATTTGATCAATAAATTTGAACTGTATTTGAGTTAAAAATTATAACCGTGAAAAAAGTCCTTAAAATGTCCATTACTGGTGCGTTTCCCTTATATCAATTTAAAAAAAAATGATTGGCACATATTTATTTAGTACCGAAATTAATCCAGTCACTTCAAAACTTCACTATCATTATTCTGAGTTGTGAGATATGCCCTACAGGTTTTAGGGTTTCATCTTCAGTTGCACAGGGACGTAGCCAGACAAAAAATCGTGGGGGCCACTGTGACGCCGTGGATTCTTTTTTAGGGAGCATGAGGAAATTGATGTTACATTTTAAATTTTATTATATACAGGATTACTGAGTCTAGATAATTGAAAATATTGACGATTCGTATCGTTAAATAAATGTCCACATTGAGCAGCAATGTTACAGGTATGAAAGGTCCTACTTCTTTAATTAATTTTGTAAATTTATGTGCAAATAGTGCAGAATCGTACTTCAAAATAAGTTTATATCTCGAAATATGGGAAATAGAATGCGGACACTTACAAAGCATCTGTAGCAGTCAGCATTATCAATGCTCCACTATTTCATTCCAATTGTCTTGTCAGAGTTGGGGAAGGGGGGTTAAGAGATTTGGGGGGACCTGAGCCCCCTGCAGTTCCATCAGTTGTGTGCCGGTAAGGTACCTTAGCAAAATTTCTGACCGTTATCTTCCACTTCTCTATTCCCGAAAAACTGCTTGTCCAGAAACGTCATCTTTTACATACACGACGGTATTCAGCAATAGCTCCCTCTCATCCAAATATCAGTTACATGAAAAAGTGATCATAATAATTGGTGTTCTGGCCCAACGCAGGTGCATATGATCCGGAATAAGAAGGCAGAGTCTAAATAATTTGTAGTCCCACAGGGATAGAACCCTGGATACCTTGAATTGATTACAAGACAATAACCGAAATCAGTCCCCCGAAACCGTAATCGGGAACACAGTAATGAACATATTAAATGTACTAGCGGGTTTCGGATTCTTATTGAATTTAATTATTAAGGCTTTTAGGCAGCTTTGCCTCAGGCCGTTTGGTTCAATAAAGGAAATGGGATGAAACGGAAGAACTCGGATAAAACCCACGCTCATGGTGTTTGTCCATCACAAAGCCCACACGAGCAGGGATCCAAAACTCGACCTCAAGCACCAGAGATTAGCGTTCTACCATTTAGCTGCCGCGGCCCAATCGCATTTTCACTGGGAAGGCACGTGGGTCTAAGTCCTGCTGCTGGCCATCCTGACAGGTTTCCCTGTTTCATTACGCAAATCCAATGTTTAATCTAAGATCCTGGCCGCTATCTTCCCCCATCCCTTTCCCGGAGGAGTGCTCGTCGAAGGACGACATACCTCAGATTTGTAATGGATCACAGCTTCCCGTTCAGCCTGTAAGTGCTAAAATGTATTAGAGTACCTAAATTGCTTTCACCATATTCGGATTTGCGTTCTTTGTGAACTCCATGGTCATAGTGAAATGCAGAATTTTAAAAAATCAGCGAAAATATCGTTATGTACGATTTATTTTAGTACATTTTAATAGTTAAAGTTAGGTTAGTAATGCCCTCAGAATACATAACCAACTTAAAAATGAACAGCAAAGTTCGCAATATTGGCAATTTAGACATTTTCACAATTTTCAAAGTTGAAGAGGAGAATAATCTACTAATTTTCACCAGAAAGAATCAACTATAATATTTACTATGTAACTTGCCGAATCGCGCACGTCATAGCTATACTTCATGTACCGGTGACGTCAAACTGAAGTCTCCTCCCCTGGTAAACTAAGAGCAGTATTTGATTTGTTATAAATTACAAAGGAAGGATCCTAAAGCTAGTGGTTGCTGGTAAGTTTCAACGGTGTTGTCCCAACTGAGGAAGTCCTAACTGAGGAAGTACTATGAAATTTTCCCAACTGAGGAAGTATATCTTTACAGAAGAGTGCATTCGCAAAACTTAGTCCCAACTGAGGAACAGATTGAGCTTGCCTAAGGCAAGTTGCCCAAACTGGTTTCATTATGGAAGATAACATTTTCTTAACTAAACTAGAGCAGTTTAATGCGATCCAAGACCCAGTAAATAAATTAATATTTTACAATTTTCTTCATATGTAGATGTAGTTAAGAATACGATCTTTTAAAATTTGGAAGGCTAACGTCATGAAAATATGGGTCATTTTCATCAGTTTAATATTACAACAATAATCAGGCCCGTTATTTCAGCTTTTCCTAGGGCGGGGGGTAAAAAATTTACTGATGCCTACTTACTGATGTCTTTATATATATAATATTCAGCCGTTTTCTATCCACTGCTGGACGAAGGCCTCCCCCTTTTCTTTCCATATATCTCGGTCTGCTGCTATCCTCATCCATGTAGCTCCTGAAAAACGCTTGATTTCATCTACCCATCTTACATTTGGACGTCGTCTCCGTCGTTTCTTTTCTCGAGGAATCCAATGTAGTACATCTGTCGTCCACCTTCCATCTTTTCGTCTAGCTATGTGACCGGCCCATCTCAACTTCATCTTCTTCGCAGTCTTGATTACATCCTCTACCTTTGTTTGTGCGCGAATCCATTAATTTATCTTCCTGTCCCTCCTGGTTATTCCTAGCATGGTTATTCCTGGTTACTCCATTGCTCTTTGTGTGGCTCTCAATCTTTGAGTCGTTTGCGCATTCAATGTCCAAGTTTCGCAGCCGTACATCATCACGGGTAAGACACATTGATTATAAACTTTACGCTTCAGACACATTGATAGTTTGCTTTTGAAAATAAAGTGTAGTCTTCCAAACGAACTCCACGCCATTTTACATCTATTTATTTCATATTCGATCCAATATTGGATGAAGCCTCTCCCCGATGGGAGGAGATTGGTCTACTGCCCTCACACTGACCAGATGGGTTGAGAGAGGAGAGCCTGAACTCTCACTGTGATCGTTACTATATTTTATTCACAGCAGCTCCCCTACCAGCAACTCATATTTCTTGGCACCGCGGTGCACCGGTAAGTGATTTTACTGTATATCAAGGTCTCATTCCTTAAAATGAATGTAGTAGCTTTTCTTCAACTAGCGAAAAAGCCGCTCAATGTTTGAAATATAAAAGTATATATTAATTAGGGACCCTTACTTTCTGACTACCTTAGTATGTTGGGACCACTCAGAGTGTAATAAGCAGCCATGAAAAATTTGGTTCAGAACAGTTTCGAAATCTCGAGTGATCGGAGGATAGTGAAATGAGAGTTTGAAATAAATACTGAATTAGAGAAGAAGGTTATCAGAGGAAACCCTTTTTAGATTATAAAAAAATCTAGGGTAAAGCAGACAGAAATCCGATATAGAACTAATCTACATAGTCAGCGCTGGGAAGAGATAGACAATTAAGAAGATATAATTTATAGAAATAATGTACTACACAAATATTGTTATGAAAGAAACTACTGAAACTAGAGCTTGAAAAAAAGTCAAACAAAAGTTCTTGAACTTGGGAAAAACAAATACTGGCGGTTGAGGAACCTGGTGGAACGGTAACGTCTTTGACCTCGATTTTGGCGTCTCTTAGTGAAACATTTGATGAGCTGCGGAATTAATGACTCACAGCAAGTAAGGGGATAGCAAAAGAGATAACATCTCAAATCTCAAAAACACTTCCTCACTTGCAACTCCCGAATTTCTAGGTTCAGGACACTTCCTCAGTTGCAACTATTTTCTATGGAATTTATGGACTTCCTCAATTGGGACTTCCTCAGTTGGGCATATATCGTTTCAACATAGGCTCCTACTATCTATTTGAATATACACAGATTTTATCTCTAGTTGGGATGATATTCCGGGGGAAATTCCCGGCATCCCCTTCCCCCAAAAAATGCACAATGACAAAGGGTATGTTCACTATTGAAAGTATTGATCAGCCAACTTCTAGTCACATCTGTAACTCAGGAGTAACTGCTATGTGCTAAGTTTCTTCTTTCTTTAACATGTTCAGTACACTCTCCCAGTCTCCTTCCAAGTCTCGAATAAATCAGACATTATTTCAACAGCTCGACATCTCTTAAAAGTTTAGTTCAACAAGAGAAAGGTGAAGAAGCTGGACACGAACGTTTTATTATTGTCTACACTTAAGCGTCGTATTTGACAATTTTGAGAAATCAGACCCGAGACCATGTATAAGAGTCCCTATATACTCAATGGTCAGTCAGAGCGTTGTACAGTCTCCCTGGCCTTATACAAGGGCGCTTTACCTCTCTGCTATTTGTCATTCCATGCTCTTTAGTAAATTTTAAGTTTTCACTGACTTTCTAAACTTCCCTGGTTAGTAGACAGGCCGTTTTTACTTCCACACTTAAAACAATACAAGGGTGGTAGAAGAACGGGAGATATGCCTGTCTTTTCTCATTGTCCTCAAAGTTACATGTTTTCTTATTTTAACAAGTGCGATACAAACCATGGGTGTCGCTAACATAATACTTCTCGATATAATATTAAAAAATCTGTAGATACAGCAAAACTCTTATTTTCCGTATTGCATTGGAAAGTCTGTAGATCTACAGATAAATCTCTAGACCTGACAACGCTCTGGTAAGATTGAGAATTCAGGCATTGACTGCACTTTCGAATCGAACCTCCCCTCCCCCGCTCCCCGAACTGTTTTCCTATGTTCGTGAAGAACCTCAAAATGTTGAAATGTTTCGAAAACTCCCCGTGTGATGGCAGGAGCATCCATTCTTGAAGAACCTCAACATGTTGAAGCAATTCGGAAACTTCTCGTGAGATGGCAGGAGCATGCAGAAACAGTTTTATCGTATCACACGTTTGTATTTGTCTACTCACAGATGGCATGAGTTGTACGGTAGCATTGCAGCACCCATCGATCTTTCGTGTCTGTTCCCCAACAGATGGCAGGACGATTCATTCGGAGAAACCAGTATCTTTCAACATGCCAGTCATTTGCTCCGAAGCTTTTCGACTTTCATTATCACTTGTGAATTACTTTTTATTTTATTTCGTGATTACAAGCACAATTATGGTCCACCACCATAACATAAATCTGTGTACCATGATTCCTACCTTAGAAACTCACAAGTTCATTTTAGACGTCAATAATAATTCCAGAAGATTTTCACGAATGAAATAATTTGTTACAAGCTTGTTACTACCGCTACCAAAATAATATTTTGCTTGGTGGCGAGTACGAAAATTCGGGTAGAAAGTTGATGTCCGCAGTACCTAAGGATATGACTGACTGCCCAGGCATTCAAAGTGTAACTGTACTCCTTTGCCATGCCAAACCCAAGTATTTCTAATCATCCCACGCTCCTGAATTACCCTACAATCTACCTGAACACATTATACTTGGTGACCATGCACCCCCAGTTTCCGAAGAGTTTCCTCGGATTAAGGCATAGTAAAAAAAAAAAAATAAATAAATAAAAAAAAAAGAGCTGTCAGGAATTATTTTTGGCTTAAAATGGAGAAGTTATGCAACACACATAACCTCACTGTTTTGCGGAAACTCGTATTTCAGATAGGCTCCGCTAAACCATATTCAAATAAATGAAGACTGGAAATGGAAAACAATATAGGCCTATAAATGCCGACGCGGAAATTTGGATTATCCAGGTCACTCCGCCCGACTCATTCATCACCACGACATTTTCCGTCGCGATTTGTACTATTTGCAATGGTCTAAACACTTCTAGCGTTTTCCTGGTTGTTAGAATTGGCACTTCGAATATTTTTAACATCCGAAAACGCCATTATTGGAATTTTGGCAACGTAAGGAAAGAAAACATGTATGTATATCGCTCATTTTGAAAGTATTTTGTTCAATCGCTTGATACGAATCTTAATCTTTGCGCACAATTTATTTTCTTTCTAGTTTTGTTTAATCCATGCCATAATGTAAGGCAATTGTTTATTGTTCAATACGTTTCTGTCGCCGTATAAAATGTCATTACCTTTATACAGTATACATTTCCCAACAAGAGTCCGAAAAACAACGATGATCAATTTCAAGGAATCGTCTGCACATGATAGATACACTTCAAATTTGAAGTACCCTGTACCAGTGACGTCATAAACTGAGAAGTTTATATTCTCTTATTTTATCACATATTTCGGGAAATAAGGTAAAGCAGATATGGCCAAAAAATAAAAACTCTGAGAATTAACAAATCAAAAAAGAGATTTACAAGTATTTGTATTGGTCTGAGATGTCTGTTAATATATCTTGTTCTGAGAAAGACCCTCAATCTCAGGTATTACGGCGGTTCGAAGATTCACTAAGTTACCTAAGAAAATAGAACTCTATTCTTGGTACATAAAATAGTAAGTAAAAATGCTGCTGATGGCAGAGGGATTTCAATCTTCCCTCTTCTTTTTACGAAAACACGAATAACAAATCGATATCTGGCAACCCATCCACGAGGGGAGGGTGAGAAGTTCTGCAAAAACTCGTTCCACCAGGAAGAAAAAAAATCCTTCTTCGATTCCCGATGAGCGAGATCCTTGGTCTCCATGAACCTCTTCAAAGTGTGGTGTGTGTGAAGGAAGAAGGATTTCCCATAAGCCCTGACTTTCTGCCATGTTAGCGTTTATTTACTATGCTTTAAAAAAAATCCACGGCAAATTGAGATGATACGTGACGGGTCGAGTCAAGCGGATTGCAAATATCCGCTAACATAAATGAGTTTACGATGTGAAAAGTGGGAGAGAAGCAATCTAACTAATAAATGAACACGGAAGGTTCTGAGAAAGCAACTTATGCCCAGAGATTTATCACACACTTTAATTCAACGCAAAAGAAACTAGATGATCGAACTACACTAACCACTGAAAAAAAGTGTTTGGTAGGATACACAGGGTATTCTAAAAGAGCTATTACTGTTTTCAAAGCAGCTCAAACAAAAAGCTACAGTATTGCAACAATTAACATTTTAAGTCCTGAAATACTTCAACTTTTTTTTTTTTAAACTTTTACGATTTCAGAAGAAAAATGTGGGAAACTAAATGAGCTTATCTACTTTTTAATGCTAGAGATATTATGAAAAAGGACTGGATTAAAGTTTATTTTTTAAGTCTTAGGTCTCCTTACAGCAAACTTTCAGTTACCTATTACAGTTAAGAAAGCCTATCTTCACCCATTTCCATGATTTTATCAAATACGTATTTAGTACATATAAGTATATTTTGGGGGCACTGGACTACTGACTATTAGAGATCCTGTTACATACCCCCTGTGGCCCTTAAGTTACTAATTTACCTTAGGCGGTACCCCTGGGCTTCAGCCATTTTAGCCCTCCCCATAATTCGGTTACGTATATACACTACTATTACCCCTCAACAAGAAATAGAGTTTAAGATATCAATTAGTACGAGAACAGCGATGTAGTGTTCTAAACCAAACTTTTTATTTTCAATGCATGCAATGATAAAGTTTCTCTACATATGTTTTATGTTAAAGCGGGATTAGAGACAATTTATTTTTGTCACAGGTTCCCACGCTCTTTTCTTATTACATCTAATTGTTGGTCCTGTTTCTAGAATGTGAAGCTATTCTATTGGCATCTATTGGTTAGGTCATATAAGGTATGGGAAAGCGTCGGCTACTAGGAACTAAATTTAAGGTACCACCTGGCAAGAACGACGAAAAAAAAAAAAAACCTCCGAGTACGGTCGGCCGCCAGTACCGAACCTAGGAACCTACTTTTAAAAATTTCAGTGTCTGCTTTTAAGGCTGTAATGAACAAAAATCCTGACTATACACAGTAAAAATATAGCTGTGTTAATTCAACCCAATGCGGTGTCCCAGTTTGACCAACTACTTTTTGTGTTAAATCAACATAACACCACTCCGAAAAACAAAAGTTACGGCTGCAGCGAGATTTGAACATGGGCTGTTCAGTTAGAAGTCGAGCGTCTTACCGACTAAATCATCAGACAGAAATAGCACTAGATTTAACGAGTATAGAGGATAAAAAAAAATGTTGCTGAACCCCAAACACAAACAAAGTTACTCTCACGTCTTATGCCATGATTTATTCACTCTTCCATTGGTCTTAGGGATCAGAATTCCCATTTACTGAGAATATGTTCCATTTCTATGAAAGCAAGCGCAGCATTTGACATGTTGTTACGATAAGAAAGCAGTAATGCTGCTCAAGTGTTTGACTGTCGCCATCTTCTTGCTTTCACAGAAATTGAATATTTTAATGAACAGGTTCCCAATTGACAAACAGGAAGTGATTAACCATGGGAAAAGTTGTGCACGTAACTTAGTTTGTTTTGAGGGTTCAGCAACATATATTTGATCCCCTACACTGTTTAAAATCTATAGTGTGGTAGTTCACTAAATATCGTTTGCATCTAGTGCCTTTTCTGTCTGATTTAGCCAAGTCGGCAAGACGCCAATTTCTAACTGAGCAACCCATGTTCAAATCTCGCTCCAGTCGTAACCTTTTTGTTCTCCCAGTACCGAAATCAACACAGTGTGCTGTGTTCATTTAACACACAAAAAGTGGTGGTCACGCTGGGACACTGCATTGTGCTGAATTAACACAGCTTGTTTTTTTTCAGTGTACTTATGACAAACCCAGCTGATGTCCATGGCGCGAGAACAATATGTCAGAAAGTGAAAAGTTCATTGCAATATGAATGGCTAAACAACTAGGAGGACAAATAAAGAATTGATATTATCTGAAATATTTGTCACTTATTTTTGTTCTTTCTAGATTACCAGCAATGTAACAGTAATGAACTTGAATTAATTAGAAGTAGGAAAGACGAATCTCAATAAAGTATAATTTCCCAGTGTATTTTCTTACATCACTTCAGAGATAATTAGTGTCTATTTTAAATTATATTAACGAATTTTTCATGGTAAAGCTTCAGTGTCGAAAAAAGTGGAATTTCCCGAAAATTCCCTATTAACTTCCCTTGTTACGTCATAGCTCTATAAGTAAGGTGCTACTTGAAAACCTTGTCAATTCTGAAAACAACAAGGTATAAACAATAAGCCTAGCCCATACAATTTTACTGTACTGTACGCATTCCTTTCTAACTACCTCTACCTACGCTATAATTCCATCTGCATAGTGATAAAAAGTACGTACTGTGGATTCCGTGTTGGTATTAAATGTATATGTAGTACTGACATCGAAGTACTCACCTGAAAAGAGAACACAACAAAAGAAAGTTAAGTACAAAAAGTAAGCCAAAAGGGGAGAAATACAGTAATGCATATCCAACAAATGAACACCTATTCACATATTTAAATAAATACTCGATATCATGGTAACATATTAACCATACGTATGTTGCGATATACAGTTTCATTCCTTG
>JAGDQP010007225.1:10387-23849 GCA_022664845.1 Lepisma saccharinum
AATACAGCCAGCGATTGTAGAATGGTTAACCTTCTCCAACTGCTGAACATGGACAAGGAAAATTTCTCCAGCGTATTCCGGTTCCAAAATACCAAGCACAACATTGGCTATATAACGTCCGCAACAGTCTGTCGTTTCGTCTACTGATAACCAGAAATCTTTATTTTTCACTTTCTGCCGGATGTTACACATAGTTTCACTATAGACATTATCCACATAGGCCTTCCTAAGTGTAGATTCGTGAGTGAGGGATTTCCTTGTCGCAGTACTTCTCCAAAAACTCACGAAGATTAGGGTTTTCCAACTTCCAAAGAGGGATATCCGATGCGATAAATGCTTTACACAGGTCCTTGGAGAAAGAGGACATTCGACTGCTCAGGGACGATGTCACATGTTGAAGTAGCGTTTGTGATTTCGCTTTCTTCCTACACACATTTCTTTTATGCTTCGTCGTATCTAAATGTTGCAATACAGAAGATCTCTTCGAATATCCCACACTGGATTCACAGAATTTACAGAACAATATCTTGTCATCTGTAGAGAACACATCGCTCCCAAATTCTGCAACGTATGCTCTCAACTTTAACGAAACAGATTGCTTCACAGGAGGCATTCTCTACACTTGCTCCGCTGCACGCCTGGCTAAAACTACTGTTCATTTTAACTGACGTAAAAATAACTATTTTTTCAGCACAAAATGCTAATTTGTTTGTTTTTGTTAAAAAGGAAAAATGTAAAGAAAAAAAAAGAACAGTTGTGATTGTCGTGCGCACGTTCAACAATGACCAGAGAGAGAGCTTTTTGTTTTAAACGATTTTCGACATTATAACGCAAGGCGGTATTATTTATCCCGTACTAAATTTTAACCTGGTAGAAAACCAAATGCGTTTCGCATAGTCTGATGCAAGTTCAATCGACCACAGCGAGAATGCGGATTTTATTACTTTGGCAGAAGGCCTATAAGAAAATTATCGATTTTGTGCAAGTATATTGCAAAATATATATAGAAATATTTCTTATCATTAGAAAAGTGAAGAAATATGTTTCCAAATTGGAAAATGTGGAAAATATGTCCTATCAACTTTGCTTATTTCAGCTGGTTTTCGCCTGATACGTGAAGATCTCACCCCATTATCCGATTTCCATGTAAAATAAATATATGTTATAACATAAACTCCCGGGCCCTATTAATTACACATTAAATCTAGTGTAGAACGTGGAAGACCAATTAGCAAATGGCATAGAACATTATTATCACAAGAAACTAAGCAAAATAACAAAAATTAACAGATACAGTTAGACTGCTAACTTTAGACAGTGTTGTACCTGGGGTGACACCTACTGTCCATTAAAATATTCAAGTGCAATTCGCCATACGTAAACAGCTATACGCCATACGACGGTGTGATCATTTACATACCTCGTTTACATTGTATGAACCCGATACACAGAGTCAGTCGGAATAAATCCTCACCACTTAACAGTGTAAGACCATAGAACATGCTTCCTACTGAATTGTATTAGTTGTCTTTTTAGTTTAACAGATAACTATTAAAATAACTAGGAAAGTCTTATAATCACAGTAATCCTATGCTTATAGTTACCATCAGGGATTCTGCCAGGATTTTCGGTTTGAAGGACATAAAGTTAAAATTGAGAGGGCGTAAGTTAAGTTTTGCACGGTTTTTATAAATTTTTAACTGTAAGAATTTTAAAGTTGGGGTGTGCTCGACAATTGCGGGTGATACCACCCCACAAGGGAGGGGTCTGGAGGAATCACTGATTACCATGCCTCCTATTTTACCAGAACATATCCTCTTTTCTATAACAATATGGTCGTTCCGAAGATTTTCTTTACGAATAAAGTTGTCTGAGTTATTTACAAAACAATTAGGAACAGCCACAATATACACATCTGATCGTCTTTATGTATGTGCAAAAGCTGAAAATCAGCAGACAGACAGACGCACACACAGACAAATTATTTTTTATTTAAATTAAAAATAAAAATAGTTCAACTCGAAATTATGTGTTGGCAACAAAACATTTGTATTTTAGCCCACGTGATCCAGTAGTAAATGGGTAAATCGCGGACTTCGGATCGTTAATGAGGATGTACGTGGATTCGAGTCCTGCTACCGGTTATCCTGAGCAGAGCGGAAACCGGGTCACTTTTGACGTCCCAGCATCACCGCAACATATAAGACCCGGCGAACCGGTCCGACAATAATAATCCGACTGACCCAGTGATCCAATCTAGCAAATATAATTAACTGGAATTTCGGCGTTGTATTTTTCATGCTCTTGGGTCAACTTCTCCGGTCGGGTCTATGTCAGAACGCCCACTTCTGAAAATGGTCAGAACGCCCACAGAAACGATCAGATCTCCCACCAAAACGGCAAAACATGCAAATTCAGAAATGGTCAGAGCGCCCACCGGTCAGAACGCCCACTCGTAAAAATGGCAACAAGGTTGGGTCTATGTCAGAACGCCCACTTCTGAAAATGGTCAGAACGCCCACAGAAACGGTCAGATCGCCCACCAAACCGGCAAGACACGTAAATTCAGAAATGGTCAGAGTGTCCACCGGTCACAACGCCCATTTCTGAAAATGGTTGGAACGACCACCGAAATTCGAAAATAAGTCTTAAAATGAATTTAAGTAAAACAAAAGTAATGTACAATCAACATGCTGCAAAGAAGGAAATATTTGTTCACGGAGAAGCAATAGGCATAGCATAGTTTCATGAGAATGTTTACCCAGAGCAACTCAAACCAACGTATGCTAAGTTGACGGATGACATAAATAGAAAATGGAAAATGGCGTGGGGCTCGTTTGGAAGATCCAATTTTATTTTCAAAAGCAAACTACCAATGTGTCTCAAGAGTAAAGTTTATAATCAATGTCTCTTACCTGTGATGATGTACGGTTGTGAAACTTGGACATTGAATGCGCAAACGACTCAAAGATAAAGACTTTCATAAAGAGTTATGATGAGATGCATGATAGGAACAACTATGGACGACTAATGTATTACATTGGATTCCCAGAGAAGAAAAATGACCGAGACGACGTCCAAATTCAAGATGGGTAGATGACATCAAGCGTTTTGCAGGAGCTACATTGATGAGGATTGCAGCTGAGCGAGATATGTGGAAAGAAAACGGTGGGGTGGGGGGATAGAAAACGGCTGAATATGATAATGGTTCCTTAATTTACGTTTCATATGTGCCTTTCTAAGTTAATTAAATAAAAATTGTACTTAAAAGCTAATAGAATGAAATAAACTACTTTTACCACGTTTTCATTTCCACGTTGAAAACAGCTTGAATTTTAAATTATATTTTAAGGAATATTTTATTTCGTTCACATTGCTTTAATGTGACGTGTTTTCAATTTCCCTTTTCTACTATGATATAGATTTAGCTTCTGATGCGTTCTTCTAAGGCGAAATATTGCACTTATTGAGAAATACATATTTAATAATATGGTCTTTTTGAAACGTACAAAATAGTTTTATCGTTTTTAGAATGAAATTTCACAGCTGTGTTCATGATTGTTCAGATAGCCACATTTTTATAATATTTTATTAGTGTTTGTTTTAATGGTATTTTCATTTATTTCGTCTTATTTACTATGGCGGGGTTAAGGTCGGTATACTTTCCTTCCACCCAAACATAAATATACATACCAAGCTATTATTATGAGTGCACATAATATAACAACATAATAACACATAGCAGATAATTATACTTAGGAAAAGAAACACATGCGAACGCAACATTATCATATAAATAGTATAT
Source organism: Lepisma saccharinum (assembly GCA_022664845.1). Lineage (NCBI taxonomy): Eukaryota > Metazoa > Arthropoda > Insecta > Zygentoma > Lepismatidae > Lepisma > Lepisma saccharinum. The sequence goes on from JAGDQP010007225.1 coordinate 14,193, forward strand.
TCGCTGCTGTAGTCTGGTGGTGGCTTAAGTGCACAGCCCCCGACTGGACTCCGACTCACTTGTTTAAGAGTGAGCGTTCTGACTGGTAGACTTTGTGAACGTTTTCCGAGTTTTTTTTTTCATAATGTTTGTTCAATATCGATTTAATGTAAGTATTAAACTGCAAAAAATTAAAGTATTAGCTATGTACCTTGGTAGGGTTTGTATTTTCTAACCTATGGGGATCCTGATCATTTTGGTGGGCCTTCTGACTCTTTTTAAAGTGGGCGTTCTGACCGTTTCAGTGGACGTTCTGATCATTTTCAGAAGTGGGCGATCTGACCAGTGGCCGTTCTGACCGATTATGCATTTGGGCGTTTTGACCATTTTGGTGAACGTTGTTGTCATTTTTACGAGTGGGTGTTCTGACCGGTGGGCGCTCTGACCATTTCTGAATTTGCGTGTTTTGCCGTTTTGGTGGACGATCTGACCGTTTCTGTGGGCGTTCTGACCATTTTCAGAAGTGGGCGCTCTGACCAGTGGGTTTTCTGACATAGTCACCTCCCTTCCTGGTCACCCCTGAAAGGACCACCGTCCAAACGCAAGGAAATAATTAAAAAACCTCCTCCGGGCCATCCCCGATCCAAAACTTGACCTGAATGCCCCGATTGACTGATGATCTGTTTCAGTTCCGATTAGCAACGAAGTTTTTCAGGTTTTTCTTCGATTTCGTTAGACGAATGCCGGAAAGGTGATTCAACTAAGAGCCTGATCACCACTTGTTTCATCCTTGACCCCGGAAGTGTGATAATCGAGGAATTACATCTCTCAGATCAGACAGGTTTAGTACAAATTTCCTACGCAGCCAATAAAGAGAACAGTTTCTTTAATAAAGGATTAGCCAAAGGTTAAATCTTCAATTTAATTTTTAGTGTGATGCATTGCAAGAAGTAAATTATAATGAAAATTAAAAATAAAACAGTAAAAAACGCATGAGTTGTTATATATGAGTAGAAAATTAAAGGATAGAGAAAAATAAATAAGGAAAGCAACCCTGCACACTGTTTACATTCGTGATATTGAACCTGTAGTTTCTAAAGGATCTGTGATTAACGTGAGATGCGAACCGCGCTTGGGTTTGAATCTGAGACAGAGTGCTGGTTTACAGTCCAACACACGGTACCAATTTCCGTTAAGTAGTCTTTCTCCAGCAATTCATTATGATTACACCGTTGTTGTGTGTAGAGACATTATAAACTATGTTTAGGAACTTGAGTACTTAAGTACTTGAGTACTTCAGATGTAGATCTGAAAAATGCATTAGAAATGGCAAGGAAAAACTTAACAAAGATGTATCTAAAGGCACTTTGTTCAGAGCAAGAAGCACTGGTTGGGAATTAGGTCATATAGCGATGAATGTACTGAAATTAAAATATTCTTTTCATATTCGTAGAAATCATTAGTGTAATAACTGATGATCTTGCAAGATGATATAAGTAAAGTCCTCAAAAAGAGGAGATTCCTTTAGATTATAAGATTAAATATAGGCAAATATCTGACATTTTGTATCAGAAAAAATGGCTTAAATTGAATTTACTTATAGTCTTTAGGCATCTATGGCACAGGCAGAAATATGGTAGGGAAAAGAATGCGGGAATGAGTCGGAGAGGTCTACGTTGGAAATACTATCCAGGCATTAGCCTTGTGTGACTGAAAAATTGAAGAAAAAAGAAATATTCATGATGGTCGGCTGCTGGTATCGAATCCAGGACCTGTTGCATGCGAGGCATAATTCTACCAACTGCCACTAGGCAAAACAATGGCTATGAGACAATAAATGCAACTAAAACCACGAAGGCCTGACAAAACTTACATTATTACCCTTGCAGTTCTCAAAGAAATTCTTATCTTAACTAAAAGCTTAAGAAAATCATATTCTACAGTATGCACATTATGTACTTCAATGCGTTCGACACTTGTATGTAACTGTTACCTTAGTGATTGTCTTCACATAACGTAACTTACATTTTTTTTGTACTTTCTGTACCCGGTACGGACCAAAAGTTCAATTCAAAGATCTGTGAAGAAGATTCACAAAATGTTTTAGACTGACCATAAAAAAATATTTTAAGGCTCGGGCAATTTTTAGAATATTATATCAGTTGGATAGCTTGAATAAAATCGATCTTATAAGTAGATTTTGCTTTGAACAGCGTTACCAAGAAGATTGTCTAAAATGTGAATATTGAATAAATAAAGACTTATAGTGTTGCTTCTAATTGTTAATGTCAACAATGTGAAAAAGTGGACTACATAAGCTGAGGTAAAACTTGTTGATCATACAAGTAAAGTACAATTCTAACATAGGTACTTACGTACATCGACAAGGAATCTTCAATACTCGTAGTTATAGGTATAAATTCTTGTAATAATGGCGCTTACCTACGGAACAAAAAGAAAATAATGATGAGAAAACATATATCATTTAAAATCTTAATTTAGAAAACAATATTCATCTTTAATTTCAAATCTATCTCATCTCTAATTGAATATGGACATAAGTGAAAGAATTTGCAATTTATGTATTTAATTTGAGCATCTGTAAAATCAATGTCCCTCTCGATCATTCATACAGACATTGTTGAAACTCAAATTTCGAAAAAAAATTGAAATCGAATATATAATTCATTTCAAAATATTTCTGAAGATTTAACATCGCGCTCATGGAAATATTTTTGTAATTATTCCTCATAACGAAAAATATATCTACAGTCCGAAACATAATTGAAAGTGGAGTATTGTTCATATCGTTCGATATCAATACTCGATTTATCGAGTCTCGAATTTTCTCGATACTGAGACTTCAATATTTTTCAAAATATTGATCGCTTAATTAATATTTATATTAATCGTAAATCTTTGCTGGGAGTGTCTGCTTTCTGAGTATAGAATTTTCTTGGAGAGAAGCGGATAAATTAACACGGCTGGATAGTTCTTTTAATTACCGTTCTCTTCATATGATTGAGGAAAGCTCATAGTACAGTGAAATTACGACAAGATTTGATCAAGCCTATACACCTAAAATAAAATGAAGAATTCTACTGGAATACGTTCTACATATTTCTCTTATAAATCGACAAAAAAATCCAGTTGCAGATTTTCGCCATTTTGAAAAAAAAATGGTACACCATTTTGGATTTCCAATCTGCAGTTAGGTTTTGAGACATGACTTCTAAATCAATGAACTTAGAAGCGTCGTTCTTTCTTTATTAAATATCTAATAGTATGTGCAATATAAAAGGTCATTATCACTTTTTCTCCACGAGTAGCCATTTTTGCATTATTTTAGGATAAAATAAAAAAAGTTGATCTGTGTTAGGTAATATATATTTTCCTTATGTCGTGCACGTCAGCACAGCCAAAATATGAGAAAAGTGTTTGAATAAAAGTTGTAGGAAATTCTTATAATTTTTCAAATTATGTGTATTGTCATAATATATAATGTTATAGCTGCGTAATGTGCCTGGAAATATATAATGATATAGAAAAATGAATGTGCTTTATTTCAATGAATATAGTCCAGGAAAAAATAGGATTTAGGGGTTAAAAAACCTTAAATAAAGATGAGTTTTCTCTATTTTATGCAGAAAAATGTGCTTAATGACATACTAAACGTTTACACCGTGTAGAGACCGAGAACTGGCCGCTCGTTAAAAAAAGATCCAAAAGGGGATATCCATTTCTAGCGATTTTGGTTGGAACTAAAAACTGTCAAATGACGAAAGGAAAAAAAACCCTCATAAATGATCACGGGAGACAATATTACATAATTCTTGAGCCGTTTAAACATTAAGCGATGAAGAAATTAAAACTTAGTTTTCTCAATAAACCTGTTCTGTGATTTTGTTCTTGTTTTCTCCCGACACCCGCTTCACATGTTTAAACCGCTTAACAAATAATATTGTTTTTTGTGGTCATGTATGATTTTTTTCCTCCGTTCATTGATAATTTTCTAGTTCCAATTCTCCCCCAAAGAATGAGCTCTACAACAGAAAATCGCTAGCAATGGACACCCCCAGTTTTTCCCAGATACCTTTCATATTCTAGGGAGATAAATATAAACTTTAAGATCGTAAAGATTTCACAGTTGAATTTCTGGGAACGAGCTACCCTGAAACACGTCACAAGATCCTCTTCCCATTTATAATTCTCGACCTAAATCTAAGGCGGTGGATTACAATATGGCGGTATGTCTAGGAATCTTGCACAGTCAAGTTGATACGGACGAACACCGGACTAACAATTCGTGTGTCCCAATCCCACACAACAACAGAACATTGGGTTTCACTCTACATAGCCATTTTCGACTTATCAGATTGTTTTCTAAACTTTTGCTTCAGTCTGATTTCTGAAAATAAAATATGCTTTTAATACCGTTTTCTGATAAAAAGAAGTTTAAATTGGCAACAATAAAACCAGTGATTATTTTTAACAGTTCGTTGTAGGTGAAAATTTATAATACAGTAGTGACACAAAAAGAAACAAAAGAAAATCTTTCATTTTGTACTCCCGCAAAACATTTTTACGGGCTACCGTTTACGAGATACATGCAAAAAACAGCCTTCTTGACGCCGTTTTTTTTAAAAATGATGGCCATTTCTTGAGCTCTAGATGGTGTGAACTTTCGGTATGTTATTAAAAATATTTTCTGCATAGAATGGTGAAAAATCATTTTCATTGCTGTTTTTAAGCCTGAATTGTATTTTCCCTGGACTATTCCTTTAAAATAGAGCATAGTTTCTTTCCTATGTCACGATGTTTGCAGCTACATTACGCTATACATAATTTTAAACCTTGTAGAATTTCCTTCAACTTTTATTCGAACGTTTATCTCATAAAAATATGGTAAATTTTAGATTTTGTAACTAATGACTTCGGCCCGTTTCTAAAATCCACAAACATCCATACTTCAGCCGTGATTCGAACCCGGGACCTTCGAGCCGCTGGCTTGGCACCTCAACCCACATGACTACCAGGTCGGCTGTGCTGACATGTACATCAGGGAAAATATATTACCCTCTTTTATTTTATTCAAAATAATGCAAAAAATGGCTAGTCTTGGAGAAAAAGTTATAATGATCTTTTATATTGTCCGTATTATTAGAAATGTAACAAAGCAATAACAATCCTTCTACGTTCATTGGTTTAGGACAGGGTTTCTCAACGTGGGGATCGTAGGTTGTGTGCAAGGGGGTCGCAAGAGGTGAAACAAATTTAACTAGGGTTTTGAAGGTTAAAACTAATAAAACAGATTACTGTTTTTATAATTAGTGAATGTAATATAATTTGGTTTAGGAGTTTAGAAACACTGGTTTAGGAGTTATGCCTCATAAACTAAGTGCAGATTGGAAATCCAAGATGGTGAACTATTTTTTTTTTCAAAATGGAGGAAAACCCGCAACTGGATTTTTTGTACATTAATGACAGCAATATGTAGAATATATATGAACAGTTTTCAACTATTTATTTTAAATGTTTACCCCGCCCAAACACTAGTTTCAGTGTACTTTCGGGGAAATTACTCAGTTACGATAACCTATCTAAATTCATTTTAATTTTTCAGAAGCGTCTACAAAAATTTTGTTAAGAAGAAAAATGGCACCATCAAATTGTAAGAAGCATAATTATGAAGATCAAAACAGACACTTTTACGACATTATATAATTCCTTGTGGATCTTGCTGTGTGCAAGAGTATCGGTCCATAATGTAATATAATTACAACTACCTATGATTAGCGAGCTTTAATGTAATTTATAAAACCTACTTTATTACGAAAAGCTAGCTAAGTCTACACTTTCTCGTTAAAATAGCACACTGTATTTATATCGACGACATTGTTTCTTTTCATCTTTATTACTAATATTTAGACAAAGAAAAACTGTAATTAAGAAACTTCATAATCTCTAAAAATACTTGCTAGAAAACGAGCTATAATGTAATATATAAAACCTACGTTATTACGAAAAGCCAGCTAAGTCTACACTTTCTCGTTAAAATAGCACACTTTATTTATATCCACGACATTGTTTCTTTTCCCCCTCTTTATTACTAATATTTAGACGAAGAAAAATTATAATTAACAAACTTCGTAATCTCTAAAAATACTTGTTACAAAACGATAAACTATGGAGACATCTTTTGTGCGATAACTAAAATCAGTTTTTTGCAGAAATATTGTTCATTAAAATTGGCGAAATACTTATTTCTTATTAGTCCACTTCTCTCTTGATTCATTTAGAATCTTTCTTCCTGAAGACAAGGAGTTAATAAAGAGTGTCTACTAGATAATACTTATAGAAGACACCCTGAGGAGCCTTCAGAAGTCTTTACGGAGCTTTTATGGACAGAAAATAGGAGACAATTTTAATGACAGTCTGTCTCAGAGGAAAGTAATCTTTTGAGTGAATGAAGGACACATTTCTCGTTTCAGCTAATGAAGAAGACAAAACAAAAGAAGAGACCACTTCATAAAATGAAAGATAACATAAATTTTGAAACCCTGGTCTGACAGCAAGTGATAAAGATCGTGGTCACACGGCGACAAGGGGGGTTAAGATCGAGAGAGAAATAAAAAAGACAAAGTCTTTCTTAAAAGTGACAGCAATGTCATTTTCTGTCCAGATTTATGGCCTAAGTACCAAAAAAAGAGACAGAAAAGGATTCTAAATATTAAAGAAATATAAAGAAGCATAATGTGACAGGTGATGATCGTTAGTGGACAGTTAGTTCGCCAATCCAGTTGTCGCTTAGTCCTTTCGCTCATTTCGTTTCATTCATAACCCATTCTTTATAGTTCTGCTTTTATTAACACTACTATCATTATTAAACCTTTCAATCCTTTCCTTCGTTCAATCTTTCTAATGTCTTTGTGACGACTGTTTATTCGTGGTGGTATTTTGTGTAGTGGTGCCGAAATATATTTATTTATAGCAAGGGGAGAATGTTTTGTTTTTTCTTTCTGGTCTTAAAAGTTCATAACTTTCGCTTCCAGATCTGTCTTTTAGAGTTCTTTCCTGACGGTCGCAAATAGCGTGAAGGGGGAACTCTGCCCCCCGTCTTACACTGGGGTTGGAAATTGAAATCCAAGTATTCATCCATCACAAGAACAAGATGTGTGTGTTCCATTATGTCATCTTATCATCCGCGTCAGTCTTATTTTTTTTCTTCCTTTTTTTTATGTGATCGAGGGGAGGGCGAACCTTTCTTCCTTTCACTGTACTTTTGTGGTCCTCTTCCTCTGTTTTTCATGGCTTTCGATAAAACTTCGGCGAAGGGAAGAAAAGAAAATGTTTATTCTTCAGCTTTTGTTTTCGGTGACATGCTGGTTTCTACTTATTGATCATACCAAATACCGCAAAAGTAATTGGTTAACGTTACAAACTAAGTGGTAAGTTCTATGATAAACGTGAATATCTTTCACTATATAAAAATATTAAATAACACCTTCCATTATTAGTTCTTTTTTTTTTTTTTTTGCTGCAAACCTGTGAAGTTTGACCTCAATAGCTGTAATAAATTGGTACAAAATGTGTGGTGAGTTTCCAGGTTCTCTTGAAAGTAACTTCTTGTCACTTTTTGAACATTTAAATTTTTCATTAGTACTTTATTCAAACCACTTCCTTAAATACAACCATTAGATCAATTAAGAGCTTCCAATCAGACACAATGTCAGTAATTCTTTACGTAATTCGGCAGAGTCAACAACATGGAGGATTACGGATGAAGACCTCTTACTTCCCGATACCTTCTAGGTCACACTTTTAGTATTTATATGAAAACTTGTTGGTGAATTGTTTACTTTGTAACAAAACTTAAAAAAACAAAAAAAGAACTATTTTATTGCTTTTTCTGTAATTGAAATTATTCCGCGTTCTGTTCTTAGTCTTTCCGAACTCTTTTCTACTCTTTGTTCTACACAACAAAGTTTATTCAACGAATATTTCATTCAGAAAAGAACTTTCGGTACATTGGCGTTCCAGAATATTTTACTACATCTCTGTCGTATCTTCTCTCTTGTTTTATTTTCTTAACAATTCTTCACCACTCCCTATGACAGGTTTGTCTTGTAGTTTCATCCCTCACGACGAGTAGCTACAGAAGGAAAAAGCAGCAACATCAGAATACCTTGGCTTCAGAGGAATTCTTTAAGGTATATACATAGTGGTATTTCGCTTCAACGGAATTTGCGATGATAATTCGGCTTCTCTGGTGAATATACAATGAGAAACACTTTGTTTTCTGCTGTCTACAAGCGGTGCACCATCACTTCTTATCTTTGATGACCCTTTGGTATCGCATACTACAACTCCAACTCCTTTAGAAATGGCGGAGGGTGAGTGATATGTTAAAAAGCCTGCATTTTTCAGTTCTTCTTTTCTTTCTTTCACTCACCCTAAGTCTGTTTCATTTTAAATGTTAAAAGAAGTTAAAACAAAGCAAATACTTTCCTAAAATCAATACGTGTTGATTCCAGTGGAATAGAATATCTCCATTCGTCTTCGGAATTTGAAACTATTATTTTGTACTGTCTGTAGTAGTCTGTAATGTTACTAAAAAAATATAATTTAATTTTTATTTACACCGATTCGTTACGTAGACATCAATGGTATAAACAAATCAGGGATGCTTCAGTCAACGAACCCGTAAGGACGAGATAGAAGAAATAAAAGTCATAGCATTTTGGTACAATATCGGTAATTACCTATCGAAACTGAGGAACTTTTTTTTGTCTTGATGGGCAGTGAAAGCATAGTTTAAACCATTGAATTCTTTAAGAACCTTCGTTGCTAAATAAATTAGTTAAACTTTACACTAGGAACTAAAAATCGTAAGCCGCAATGGCGTTCTAAGTACGTCGACAGAATAGAAGGACTAATTATTGATATTCAGTAACAAGGATTCTACAAGATCCCTCCCATGGTAGTGGTGATGGGGGGGGGGATTTATCCCCACTCAACATTTTCCTGTACATCTCCCAAGTTAAATGTATTTACGGTTAAAATGTATAGAAATCTTGCGAAGTTGTACTTACAACTTCTCAACTTTGGCTTTACACCCTCCCAAACTAAAAATCCGGGAAGAACTGGCTAACCTCTTTTCAGGTTATGCTTGCGCAGTACAAATATGGTAACACTAATTTTAAAAGAAGTTCTTGAAACGTCAACGACTGAAAATTCATGCGTGATTTAGAATACAATCTTTGTGGAGTCCAGAATTGCCAACTCTCATCTTGTACGGTTCTAAGTAAGAGACAAATCCAATAACAGAACCAATGAACAAAAAGTAAACTATAGAAAAGAATATGTTACTTTCGGTCGTTCATATACATTTGATTCACTCCTTCTAATGTCCAGTTATTGATCATAATCATCATTGCCATGTATTTTAGAGCCAAGATTAGTGAGCATCACTTCTCTTCAACTATTCCCTGTCTCTAACGAGTCACTTCAAGCTAAAGATTAGAGATTAGTGAGCATCACTTCTCTTCAACTATTCCGTCTCTAACGAGTATCTTGAAGCTAAAGATTAGTGAGCATCACTTCTCTTCAACTATTCCGTCTCTAACGAGTATCTTCAAGCTAAAGATTAGTGAGCATCACTTCTCTTCAACTATTCCC
>JAGDQP010007225.1:23859-35975 GCA_022664845.1 Lepisma saccharinum
CTTCAAGCTAAAGATTAGTGAGCATCACTTCTCTTCAACTATTCCCTATCTCTAACGAGTCTCTTCAAGCTAAAGATTAGTGAGCATCACTTCTCCAGTTCTCTAAATGAAGAATATTGCCAGTTCTCTAAATGAAGATACGACATACGAAATTATTAGCAACAATAGAACGAAAGACTATTGATACATCAGGTTTACTCAGAATGTAACGATCATAAGCAATTCTCTGACGCTTTATAATTCAAATTTCGCTGTTTGTTTATATATGACACCTTGTGATGATGTTGACGATATATAAGATCAGGAAAGTAAGTTACCTGAAGTACTATTTAAAAGAATGTTTAATATCTGTTGTGGTACATGCAGGGGTAGATTTTTATAAAGTATTAAAATATTAAAAAATTGTCGTTAGTTTAGTGAAGGATGGAAGTCCACTTTCCCTATTGTCGGGGGTACAGTAGCGCGTACCCGCTTGGAATTGTCAGGTTGAAGTATAGTTAGGGTTTACCACTTAAAATACAGTTAGAATTAAATGTATTCAGTGCAGGGATGGTTTACAACTTTGAATGCAGTTAGAATTAAACGTATTGGCAGTCACGAGTTAATCTATTGAAATAGAGCTAAGATTACCGGCTTAGAATACAGAAACGGCCGAACCGTTTGCATTATCGGTCTAGTAATGGTTGTTAAGAACCTATCAACATTATATCAGTTTCCATAACCGTTTTTCCGATTGTAACGACTTCTTACGTAAGATTGGAATTAGATATGTTGTATTATGTCGTAACGATAAACTCACAGAGATTAAAAGAGCGCAATTGTATTTACAAGAGAAAGATATATCGAAACGCATTTCAGTAATCCATTCCGTACCATTCAATCTATCTGAATTTTGGAACAATTTGGTTATATTATGCAACATACTTTCTACAGGTATAAATGGAGCTTACGAATCTTATAATAAAAGAGAGAGCAGTAGAATTGAAAGCAAAGTTGATTGATTTAAATCAAAAATATATACTTTTAAAAACAGTAGAAATAAAGTGGATTATGAACATTATGTAGTTAAAGTGAAAACGAACACACAGAAAACAAAAAATCAAGTTTGGGTTTACAAAACAAAAATTGTCGTTTCATAACATTACCTAATTTTTATCACGCAAAATGTATTTGTATCAAATTATTTAATTTCTTCACAACTTGCTCAAAAATAATTTATTTATAATGGAAATATGAAATTTTCCTACGTGTATGCTCAAGGATGAATATTGAAAACTGTGTATTCATTATTGATTTCAGTGTATTAAATAGCTTTGAATTATTTTTTAAGGCCTTTAGGCAAATTTGGATTAGACCGAATATGAGAGGAGAGTTGGTGGAATGAAGAAACTGGGAGGAACGGGAGAACCATGAGGAAATCCACGCACACCGTTTTCGTTCACCACGAAATCCACATGACACGAGCTGGTATCGAACAGGGGACCCTAGGAACGGAGGTGAGCTTTCTACCACTGAGAGACCACGGCTCCAAAATAGCTCTTATGCTTTATGGAATTTATTGTCATAAGATGTTCCCTAATTGATAGTACAATTTAAAGAGGTGAAAACTCTTAACGGAAAGGAACTCAAATATTTGATAGAAAACTTAAATCGTGGAACATTGCGTTTGGGAGGTGTAGCGTGGAAAAAAGAAGCAATTGCGATTATAAAATCTGCGGTTACTTAGGAAGGAAGGAAGGCACAGACGTCATTTCAGAAGGATAGCTGATACGTAGAAACATTGTAAATCGTTTCTTTTTCGAGCTTAATTACGATGTATACACCTTTGAAACCACTTCATTCATCGCGTACCGACGAAAGTAACGTAGAAGTTTCCTACACGTTGACTTTCCTTTGTAAAATATAGAATAAGTAACTTCTTTCCTTTTCAAAACTATTACACTTAATTGTAATTGCCCAGTTTTCATGGCTATCTTCCGTAGCAAACAGCACATATTTGTAAATTTTACTTTAGTGTTTACTGGCTAAGGTATTTGAAATGGAAAAACTAACTTAGTAGCTGTATCAGTGCCGCAAGTTATTTAAATCAGAACATTTTGATTTAGTTAAAAAAATCAAAATTTTTAATTTTTTTTTTCAACCCTGGTTGAAAGTGGTGTTTTCTTCATATCCAAGATAGTAAAAAACGACAAGATCTAGAAACACTGAATGGTTGAATTTGCAACTTTGGATTAAAATAACATTATTAATGTCATAAAGACATCATTTAACATCGGGTTTATAGCCACTGCAGTATATGTTGACTAATGAAAATATATTATTATGCGATGACACAGTAGCGTTAATGATAAATTTCCCTTTCTATAAACTTGGCAGTACCATTGTGAACTTGAGAACAAAACATATTTCGATTTTTGTTCTGACAAAGGCCCCGAAACCAAATGTCATCGCATGTTTCACTCAGCTTCCCTTGCTCTATGATAAATGATTGTAGCTACCCGTCTCCAAGATTTCAAACAAAAAACAGATAAAGACATTCACGCATACATAGAATATTCAGTTAAAGTGGCGCCAAAATGTATACACTCTCGTAACAAAACTTCTCGTACCAGACAGTATATATACATAAGAAAGTTTAGTTATAAAATCCTAGTGAATCAATTTCTTTACAAACAATAAGTTATAGCACAAAGTACCGCCACAAACAATATTTTAACGGAGCGAAAGTGAATCTGTATCAGAAGTAAAGTTGTGTTCTAGTTCTTAGAGAACTTACCCAACGTCTTTTAATCCACAGTGTCGGAAAACACGATGTCAACCGTGGAAACTTTTACTGAACTTGCAGTTTTTTTTAAAACAAGCTTTTCAGCTTAATGAACACCACATTTGTAATGATTACTGAAAATAAGGATTTCTTGGGCGATGAGTCCGCTTAAAATTACAATGGGTTAAGCATGTTACTAAATATATATTGAATGCGTTATAATTACGTAGTGATGTAGATACTAAAATTTTAATTTTAATTTATTTGTAGACTTTAGGGAACTTTGGCTCAAGCCGGGATAATATGGGAAGGAATTTGGGCGGAGCCCAGTTTGAAGATACCGTGGCAACATTTGTGTGGTGTGGCTGTGGGGGAAAAAAACCTCTGTCAGAATAGGTATCTGCTAGGATGTTTCTCAGGGCCTTTCGACTCCTAAGCTAACGATCTACCAACGTCAGGTCGGTAGAGCCTGATTAAATTTTTTCAACTCTCTTTTTTACCTTTAAGGACTCTAACACAATTTATTTCCAGTATTCTTCGATTATTAAATAATTTACTTTTGCGCAAAGGTCTTCCAGGAAACAAATACTATGCGTATTATCAACGGAAAGTTAAAGATAGTATGCTGGCCAACGCCATATTTAAATCTGTTTGTTAAATTTGCATTTAGTAGGTTAAGTGGTGATTATTGTCTACAAGGATCCCTCCGGCAGAAGGAACACAAAGATACTGTCTTTGTTTAGCTATTATTTCGACACTCGTTGTAGGAACTTTGAAAGCAGGATCGGTTTGGCCATCAATACAGTACATGACGCAACATTCAATCTCAGTGATAGTAAACCACCTTAATGCTGATTTGTGTATCAAATTACCTACATTATAACAAAAATTAAAGAATGTATGGGGTCTATCCTATCTCACGCTAGAGCTTATTTCTAGGAACCCTTGGGTAGATTTGTAAGACCTGGTAACTAATTTCTTCTTAAATTTTCTATGGAGATGCATTTACAGAGAAACGTCATCGCTCAGACTAGAGATGGATTTAAATAAAGGATTTCAAATCCACCCAAAAACATGTTTTGCATCTTCTTGTGCATAAGGCAACTCCTGTATGCACCTCTCCATTAAAACCTGTAAGAAAATGAGTACCAAAACGCATAACATCAACGTGATATTTACATCGCGTCCGAGTGCCATGAGTTTCGTGCCAGCGTGCAATGACGCTTAATGCTCGTTTCTTGCTTTCATCGCAAAGTGTTCCAAAACCAAACGTGTTGTACTTTTTTGTGTAAAATAGATGTGTGTTTGGACGTAAAATTACACCCTATGCATACAACGGTATTTCATCAGAAAGAACAAGTCTTCTAGTATATTATGCATATCAAAGTAAATCATGCCTACCGTAAGAACCTACAGATGACAGTGTGGGTCAAATTTCGAATAAAGATTCAGCTTAAAAAAATATCACATATGGTATGATAAAATTATACTCGTCCTTAACGAGAAAAAATGTATTTTTATTATCGTAATAAATAAATAGCTTTTCTCAGCGACATATACCCCCACATCTTGTCCTCAGTTCATGAATCTCTGAGAACAAAATGTCTATCGACGTAAAATAACGTTAGATGAACTATCGGTATTGAAAGAGTTTAATAAAATAGACGTGGTTTCAAACTAAAGTATTTTGGTGATATTCGTTGCGCATTTCCTTGTTATATTTTAGCATCATTTCACCAAGATAATACTTACGTTCTGCTAAAAAAAAAAAAAAGTTCAGTTGATTAAAGTAGATATCTTGATTTAGAAATACCGAAAAAAGCTATTGATTTTACTAGTTTATCACAACAGGTCCATTGAAAGACGAGTTGACATGCGGCTTCCTGTCGTTCGTTTGGAGCGATACACACAGAATCATGGATCGGTAGTTAATCAGTATTCCATTAGATAACGGAAAAGCAATGTATCCGGCGGGAAAATATTTTGGTCTCTTAGTTATGCAATTGATGGAGATAGAAAGGAGAGGCAGAGTGAATCATTTCATTTAGAAATTGATCAGTTAACAGAGTGCTTACAATTTCACACAAATTAAATCATTTTTTAAAAATATCACTGACTCCATATACGACTTAGACTGGCTTATTTTGACATTATACATAAATGAAGATATTACCTATTTTTATCCATAATATCAGGGGGTAAAAGTACTTGGACTGTGAATATGTAGAAATTAACTCATATGAGAAGTTCTGTTATTAACTCAGTTCCCGTGGTATAGCGGTTGTGGTTGAGAACTTCCAATTGGATAAGCATATACAAATTCGAGTCGTGCTGCCGACCACACTGTGTGAGTTCGGCCAGTTTCCCCTCAGTTTCACGAAGCGAATGCTGGAGTGGTACATAGAAAAATCCCTGCAAGCTGTCCTGCTCCTGCTACGTGATTCACAAATGCGTAAGTAAAAGATATTTGCATAAAGTTGTAAACGAATTACTTGGACGTAATTGTATTTCAAGGCTTGAGCATATTAAACACTTAGTTGGCCTTTTATACGACAATTGGAAAGCTTGTTGACTGTCTATGTAACCTATCGTAAAACAATACGGTATTTTTCTTTGGCTCCATACTCAGGAAGCTTTATGATAAGGGATTCTGCCATGATTTTTAGTTTGAGGGAGTGTAAAGGTAAAATTGAAAGAGTTTTTCTATCGATTTTGACCATAAAAAAATTAAATTTGTAGGTCCTCTCCAGAATTTGGGGGATGACACCCCCTGCAAAAATCACTGAAAATGTCTACTACTTCGTCTTCACTTTACAGTTCGTGAAGGTCAAAATGACGTTAGTTCAGAAGGATAAGTGGACAGGATCGTGCATCAAGAAGTAATTCATAACAAACTAGTATTTACGTTTAGTGTGCATCCATGAAGTTATCATGGATACTTGTAAAGGATGACGTAGCATCATATTCCATGAATGTACAATGGAATGTCGTCACACTAAAACGCGCCTCGAAGATCACTTTAACAAAAACAAAAACAGAATCTCTGCAAATATGTATAAAACTTCAACAAACGATGCACGGACAGACAAATGCATGCAATATTCTCAATCAATACCTTTTAAACGTGAACACAAATGCGTTTAAGTGAAACCAAATCACGCACATTCACACACGGACAAACACACACACACACAGAGAGAGAGAGAGAGAGAGACAGACAGACAAAGAAAATGACAGGCGAACAGATGCACGTAAATAGAAACAGAGATAGACATACGTAAAGACAAAGACAAAGACAAACAGAGATACAGAGAACGCGTGAGAGAAAACGGGAGTGAGAAACGGAGAGAGAGACAGACAGACAGACAGAAAGAGATATAGAGAGAGTGTAAAAGTGAACGAGAAATAGAGATACAGAAAGACAGACTGTCAGGCAAAGAGATACACGTAGAGAAAAACAAACACAAAGACAGACAGGCAGAGAAAAAGAGAAAGGCAGACAAAATGAGGACAGAAATACATAAGGACAGAGATACAGAGACCCGCGAGAGAAAGAATGAGAGCGAATACACATAGAGAAAAACAAACACAGAGACAGACAAACATAGGCAAAGAAAAAGGCAGACAAAATGAGAGACAGACAGAAAGATATACAGAGGGAGTGTGAAAGAGAGAACGAGAAAGAGAGACAGACATGCAGACCAACAATCAAGCAAAGTGGTACACGTAGAGAGAAACAAACAGAGACAGACAGACATAGATAAAGAAAGAGATAGGCAGATAAAATGACAGACAGACAGGAAGAGATACAGAGAAAGAGAGAGAGAGACGGTGAACAAGAGCGAGAAAGAGAGACCATGTTAAGAGTATATAAACAAATTAGCTTCCTAGACATGCCTATTTTATTTACTTTTCATATCCGTTGTAATAGGCCTGAAACTGCATGCATACGTCACAAGAGAAAGTATTTTATCGTGTAGCTGAATGAGCAAAAGCAGGTTTTAATTACTTTTAAGAAGCAAGTTACTGGTGGAAAGGGAGAGATTTTTTAACGGTTGAATACAGGTGCAAACGACATACCCTGCTCCTACATTAACCTCTTTGCATTTTTAAACAACGGGTGGTAAACTTAAACTCCTTCAGAGCAATTCCCAAAGAACACTTGCAAGATAATGAGTGATTCTAGAGGAAGTGGTTGCCTAATGGCTCGTCCCGAGAAGACGGGGAAAACTTCCTTCAATTTCCACGTTCCCTTGCGGAAAAGAAGGAACGTTACGTAACTTCCGGAATGAAAAATAAAGCAATAGAAGAGTTACTTTCATGGTTCATCCGCAGTAGAGGATTCTGAATGAGCAGTTTCCTTGCTTAACAAATCGTAGCTTTTCTTCACTCACTCTGTGATATATATGTACAATGAAAAACGACGTGAAACCTCGCAGAAAATTTGAAAGTAAAATTTTGTTATTTAGATCTATCCGAACTGACGTTAACATTTTTAATATATTAAATGGACTTGTCAAAAATTTTATTTTCTTAAAAGAGTAAAACTAATAAGCAATTCATCATTATTTAGTGCTCTGCGAGAGTGGCAGGTACTTCAAGAAAATTTAGTCCTCCGCCTATTCTACGTTCACAAAATTTAGCCCCAAATTTACCATTGTCTAGTGAAGCCTGAGTTTGAAGCAAGTTAACAAAGGGTATATATTAACACTAAATATTCTCAAGGATGAATTTGCATCATAAATTTGTCTGAAAACTCTTTCTCTACTCTTCACAACATTTCGAAACTTGATTTTATTTTTCTTTAATATTCTACCCCACACAAAGTAACAAATGAGTAATCACTTCTTTTTTATTTCTTTGTATTTCTCTTGATCTTATCTGACAATTTTTCAGCTTCTGACATCGCTTTGAAAGTAAATTTTGGGATAAACATTTTCCTCCGTATAATAATTACTCCCGTGCAAGTTTCTGACAACGATTTGTCCTTTTTTTAAAAAAATAAGCAGCACATCAAATAGACAAGTGAATTTTGAATCAGTCGCTGATGACTCTGCTAATTTTTAATTAAATGACTGCGTTATTGACTCATTCAATTATTCTGTCTCATTGCTATACGTTTTTCACCTATATAATTCCTAGTTAACAAAAATGTATAAAGACTTCTTCATTATTTGCAACCGAATTCTGAAATCTCGACCCTAAAATGGTTCTAACAGGATCAATTATTATGTTGAATTTGTTGTATACAAAGTCCTTATTTGACTTACTCTTTTCGATTCGGCCATTAAATCGATAGATATCTTGATTATGATTGGACAACGGTAACATTGCTGGTTATTTTATAATAGAAGCAAAAAATGCTTCTGTGTCCCGTCCCTGATAACGCTTAACTATCAAATTACTTTCAACATCCTAAACGAAATGGTGAGTTTCTAAGGACAGGACCTATAATATAGCTTTGGTACAATGAGCTCCGAACGACTCCATTCAATGGCTCCACGATCAACCTTGAGACTAACGATGTTTCTTACCCGATTCGTCTATCAGATAGAGGTCATGTTCACGCTCTGAAGACGGAATCAATAGATTTAAATTGATGACAAAACCCTAGGATCTAATGTGTTCCCACTGGGAAAAGAACACAGAATCCATTCTCGACAAAACAACCAATGTTTGGACTCCTCTGTACTGTTAAAACTTTGCAACCACTTTTCTGAAAAAGGTCACGAAACTGGCACGCATGGATATTCCAGTAATGCCACTAATGAAGGAATATTCAAACAAATAATTCTTAGAAATTTCTGGACAACTACTCAAAATTACACTATCACCATTTAGACTATTACAGAACTTATATTTATATTGTTGTTATTTAAAATCAGTTAAAGTTATTTTCGATTCTTAAATGTGTTTACTCATTCATATTTCGATTTTTGTTAATCACACTTGTCTCGCAGAAGGGAAAGAAAGAATCTGACATTGCGTAGCTCTATAAAAAATTACAAGGTATACTTTCTTCCCGTTTCAGTTTTAAAAGAAAACTATGTTTAAGTATGGTAGGAAGTACTAAAAATATGTATTAGGTATATTTACGGGCCTAAGAAATCTCAGAAAATCAACGTGTTTTTGGATTCGAATGATTTGATCAATATTAGTCACTGGTAAGTCTGATAATTACTGGTAATTCTCTTAAGATGGTCACTATTAGTCAATATTAGTCACTGGTAATTCTCTGAAGATGGAGTCTGAGAACATTTGGAAACATCGCGGAAGAATACAAAATTTGTAGCAATAGATAAAAGTAATTTAGTTATATTTTAATAAAATAGTGATATTGTAACATAGATAAGCTGAACGTATTTTCTATCCTATATAGAAATAGAGATATAAGAAAACAATAAATTCATGACTCGTTTTCTTCGTTTAGTTCTTCTGTTTTAGAAAAATCATTAATTATTGAGAGATAAATATAACTATTTCGTGCATAGAAGTCATAATGTCTTGTGACTTTTCTTTCGAATTTTCTCCAAAAGTATCCTTTTTTTCTGGTTGGCGTTAAGAATTATCATCTTGAAGTCCATAGATTTCAGGTCTGAGGTGACTTTTGTGGGAAGGAGAGGAAACGGATAACGCTGACCTCGGCTACTTTTGAAATCAATAGACAAAAGGTGGGCGAAGCAATGGTTAGGCGACAGAGAGAGAAAGAGAAAAATGGAGAGAGGTAAACCAAGGAGATCGAAACTTGAACATAAAGAGAAAAAGAAAACTCACTTTCCTTCCCAAGCTGCAGAAAAGACGTAACGAGGCGACACAAAGCTTGGAAAGACTAGAAAACATCCTCTCCTTTTTAAAAGCAGAAATATAGACATTCTTCTTTAAGCATTTACATTCCTACCATCTCAAAATTTTCAGGCATTTATTTATGGTAAATTTATAATAGTAGAACAAGTGGCCTCAATTATATTTACGATAGGACACGCTCCACACCCACACATCCATCGAAATTGTGAGACGAATTATACAAATAACTGTAAGTGATGTCACAGATTTTTTGAAAGTTTCATTTTTATATGAAATTCATCATGCTGGTGCTAAATTTAAACTTATTCACTACCCCTTACTGCTTTCGACATATGCTATATTTGGGCGTATCACTTTTGACCCTAGTATGGTGAGAGTTTTATCTTATGTTTTTTTATTGTGGTAATGATAATTCTGAAATGATTCTTTAGCTACTCCTTTCCGCTTCCGAATTAGCGTGTGTTACGGTACGCATACCTTTTAGGATACTCATTTGGATATTGTCACTAATGTTCATAAATGTTTCATTTTATATATACTTCCACATACTGATGCCAAGTATGATACACATTTTTCTCTATCTATTGCTGTTTTCGAGATATTGGTCCTTTAACCTTTGATTCTAGAACGCTGCAAGTTTGACCATGGTAGTAGTTTGTCACCCTAAGATCAAAATTCAAATTACTTTTTCTCTAGCCATACTCGATTCCGAGATAGCATGTATTACGGAATGTATACCTCTCAGGATAGTGATATGATATTGTCACCGAGGTACAGATTTGTTATTTTGCCGTTTCTAACGTAATATGCCTCACTCAAATTTGCCTTATAGTAAAATATTGGAATTAGAAACTGGAAATGTCTAATTTTGTGTATATTTCACTTTTCGACTTGTTAAACTTTTACTATACAACTTAATGAACTCACCATTTAACCTACCCTATCTGGTGTGACTTAGATCAATAAAATAAAATCAAAGAAAAGTGCAAATGTGATGACTATATATCCATGGTTGGAAGAATGAATATCTCTAGCAATGGTTAGTACACCATTCTTCTAGTTGATATAACATAGTTTCGTTTTATGGCTTTCTGGCTATTAAACATATTGGTTTGTGGTTAGTGGAGTTCATGAATAATATTGCCCAAGAACCACGTGTTACTTCTGTCCATTGGTACACTATGAATACTATTACACCAGTCTATAAACAGATTTCAATTAGCGATAAGTATCAGATATAGTTAGGAAATTGCTGTCATAAAGGAGCATGACGCGGAACGAGATGGTCGGTTGACTGTCTCTACACTGTGAAAATAATTTACATAAACAAGTATGTCTTACATGGAAATCAACATGCACGGCAGTGCATGAGCCAAGTTCTTCACGTCAGAAAACGTCAGCACTGCCAGAAACATGTTATACAGGAACAAGAGTTTATGGCAAAATCGACGATTTGGGGGCCCCGTAAGAAAAAAGATGTTAAAGATAGGAATATGAGCTTTTGCCGTTAAGGAGATATGGTAAATATGTGCAGATGTACAAAATTTCATATTCGTATCTCAAACTATGTTCTAGTTGTGGACCTCTGAAATTGCACATTTTAGGCTAACTGACTCACTCACTCACTCACTCACTGACTCACTCATCATATTGTTTAGGGTGTTTGGAGTAAGCTAGAAACATGAAATTTGGTATGAAGGTAGAGGATGATAAGTAGATAAAGGAAAAGTTCCGACATTTTGAAAAGGTCGCCATCTTGGATTCAAAATGGCCGCCAAACCTAAAATTTCAAAGAATACACAGCCTAAACGACTAAAGATAGAACAGTGAAATTTGGTATGAAACTACATCATTGATAGCAAATTAAGAAAACCTTTTAAAAATTTAAAAAAGTCGCCATTTTGGATTCAAAATGGCCGCCAACCCTAAAGTTTTAAAGAATACACAGCCTAAACGGCTGCCGCTAGAATAACGAAATTTAGTTTGACAGTACAACATTATTAGTAGATTATGAAAATATTACAAAATATCTCTAAAGACGCCATCTTGGATCCAAAATGGCGGGCGTTATAAATCCATTTTCCAACTGCTTGAGCCAGAGATACGAAATTTGGCATAATGATGTATTATCAAGAGTAGTTTAGGAAAACATAACAACGTTTTAAAAAATTCACCATCTTTGATTCAAAATGGCAGCTGAAATACCATTTTTCACATCGTTCGAGATAGAGAAATGAAATTTGGTATAACAGTGTATCATCACGAGTATGTCACGAAAATATAAGAAAACATTAAAAAACTGTCCATCTTTTATCCAAAATGCCCGCCTAAGCCCCACTTTATAACGACTGAAGCTAGAGAAACGAAATTTGGTATGAAGGTGTACCATTACGAGTAGGTTAGAATAAATTCGGCTCGTCTCCCCTACTAGGGTACAGTTCCCAGATGGAGCCTGATTGCGATAAAGGGGTGCGCCCCAGCGAGGCCATCTTGGAATTCTGGGGGCAGCGCCCCAATGAGGCGAAGCGAGTATATACATTACACAAGT
>JAGDQP010007225.1:36375-47025 GCA_022664845.1 Lepisma saccharinum
GATACGAAATTTGGCATAAAGGTGTATTAACAAGAGTAGTTTAGGAATAATTTACATTTTTGAAAAAGTTGTTAACTTGGATCAAAATGGCCGCACAAAAACTTTTTTCACACCATTCGAGCTATAGAAACGAAATTTGGTATGAAGGTGTTTCAATAAATGGATCAAACCACCGCTATGAGCGTGCAGCCCCGAGGCGATATGGGAAAAGCTCTGCACAGCATGGGGCCATGTCCCCAGAAAGTCTGATCACAATAAAGGGGGCGTAGCCCTAAAAGTGTGAAGTTGGGGCGCAGACGGAATTCTGGGGCAGCACACCCAGCGAGGCGAACCCAATATATATATATACACGTATAAAAAGCTGTGAAATCCGAGCAAAACATCAGATGATGTTCGAGCCTTAGGGTTGGTGGTGGTGGATTTTAGGGCCGCCAGCAGGAAACAAATTTGCTGTATCATCACAAGTAGGTTACAATAAATATGGCAAAGCTTCCCCATGCTTCAATAAATATCTCATTCCCACGGGTGGTGGGTATGGGAAAAAATCTGCAACATGGAAGCACAGTGTCCTGGAGAGTGGTTACGATAAAGGGGCGTAAGTACCCAAAAACTCGAAGTTGGGGGCGCAGCCAGCTACGGGGGTGAGGACCTAAACGAGGCCGAGCGAGCGAGTATATATATTATACACGTACAAAAAGCTGTGAAATCCGAACAAAAACACCAGAGGTGCAAAAAGTGGAGCCAAGTTCTTTAGCCCTAAAAAGGTGTGAAATGGGAGACGGATGAGCCAAGTTCCTTGGTGACAGCATGTAACAGGAACAAAGGAACTTGGCGCGAGGTGGCAAGGTTCATGATCCTCAAGCTATAAGGGTGGTGGGGATCCTAAAACCCACTACGTCCACCGCCACCAATTCTAAGGCTGTTGCGCCAAGTTCCTTTGTTCCTGTTACATGCTGTCACCAAGGAACTTGGCTCATCCGTCTCCCATTTCACACCTTTTTAGGGCTAAAGAACTTGGCTCCACTTTTTGCACCTCTGGTGTTTTTGTTCGGTAATGTTATTACAGGACTTCATATACAAACAGATAAAACAGTATGCTTCTACATTATACTTCGTATCGACAAAAGATATGTTATATCTATTTAGGAAGTGAATAAATATAATTATTGCGTTCGGAATAAAAGTTTCTTTTCCGCGTATACGGATGGTACAAAATAACCTGAAAGAGAATTTTCTCTTCAATGTAAAAAGCATCTTCCATCTCAAATGGCTTACATTCTTGATTAAAATAATCCCTTAATTTGTATCCACCTGACGATTTGTACACCACGACACTACTCCCTCCCCCTCACAATACAATCTTTCCTTAAGGACATTTTCAAATTGTGTTAGTACCTGTCATATCGAAATAAGATAATTAAATATTATGGGTATCTAGAAAGCTTGATTGTATAAAAATACGTTGCTATTTATACAGAAACTACTTCCATGAATTGGAAACACTGTGCTTACCATTACATAGACATTATGTGTAAAATAATTTATTCACCTTGCACTACGAATCATTAGAATATTTTTTTTAACTGCACGCCTTCCTTTCCGACCATTATCTTTCGTTGTCATGACACAAACTCTTCGTTTTCACTAAAATCAAAATACAACTATTGAACTGACTGATCTGATATTGATTTATAGATAGGGTTGCCAACTTCGAACATTTTAAAAACCAGACATTCCGGTTTATTTCAGTTTGGAAACCGGGCATGCTAAACACTAAGAATAATTACACAACTTGCGTAAATCGACATACGAAAATCCACAGTTCATCAGCGTTGTCTATAAAAAGTAACGGTAAAGTGATTGAATTGGATTAATTTATGATCTCTAGGTATTTTTGGCTCAAGCCGGAATAGGCTAGTGGACAGGATGGGAAAGGTAGTGGCTAGGACTATACTTAAGGTACCATACCATAATTTTCCTGGCGAAACTGAGGACAATCTTGGAAAACCTCCATGTGGATGGTCGGACGTGGGTTTCGAAAACTCGTACCTACCCATTCCCGATGGAAAGTCCGCGATGTTACCGTCTGGACCACGAGGGTTGGGTACGGTAAAGGAGACTTACAAAAGGTTATCCAGGGCAGGTTTGTAAAAAAGAATAAGATTATGAGACTCATGAAATCCATCCAAATTAGGGCTTCGAGTTCACAAAAATGTGAAAAAAAATTTATTTCCTCAGTCCTAACTAACTGAAGTCATTTAAGCCATCTTAATTATTGGCAACAAAATTCAATGGAAGTAAAAGATGTCTGGTTCAAATTACCAGAGAAAATCACGTAGTGAACATACCAAGAACAGTTGAACAATTAAGAATAGAGAATTAAATTTACATTTGTTTGAAATTACTATTTACAGGATTAATAATTTGCCTTTAAATACGTAATGATCAATATAGTGTCCATTCGGTGTATAATACGTCTGCGTGAATTAAATTATGACTAAAACTAAAAAAAATGATAATACACAAGATGAATGTAAGCCACTCTTCCAACTTTTTGCTGTCCTATTAGACAACATCCGTTAGAAGTAAGTCAATACAATATTAATCAAAAATGACAGCAATTGCTTCACCAGACCCGTAACTCGTGCTTTTGGACTACTAATTTTAGAATTGTGAGTCTTCACTTACAAAGTGAAACTTTATCAATTGATATTAAAACTTTAACGAAAATACTCTTTTTAGGAAGGATCTATAAAAACCGTACATTGGGCGTCCGGTTTGAACGTGTAAGCGGACACAGGACAATTGACCTCAAACCCGGACTGTCCGGTTCAAAACCGGACGGTTGGTAACCGTATTGGGATATGATATGTGCCCATTTTCCACTAAACCTTCTCAGTTCAGGATATCAGCCTGCTTAAACAAACCTTCTTTTAATAATCCAACTTGGCATGAATATCTTGTTTCCTGTTTATTAATGGTGAAACTGTCACTTTTCAAGTTTAGTAAAGGTATAAGGTACAAGTACAAGGTAACCGGCAAAGTTCTCACCGTTTTTGATAGAAACAGAAAAGTATACCTGTAGAAGATGTCACCTGTAGCTGCGCAATTTCTTGGAGGTGAAACTGAAGAGTCTTAGATACAAAATATGCCGTGATTGCGTGCCGTAAGTCTAGCTTATTGATGAAGGATTTCCCACGAAGGTGGTTGTCGAGGGAATGGAAAAGCTGATAATCTGTTGGCGCAAGTCCTTTGCAGTATGGCGGATGGCACAGTATCTCCCAGTCTAATCACTGTGTGGTACCCCTGACCACTAGCGCCACATGCTCCTGACATTGTCGGCAAGGAACAGTACTCCCTTGTGATTCACCAATGGTAGATTCTTCTGCTGCAGTACCTGTTGCACACGGTTTAACTGCTGCGAGCCCAGGTCAACAGTGATGGTTTGCCCCGGTGGTAGCAGCTCGTACAGCACTTGTCCATCAGACGCTTTGATAAGATAAGATAAGATAAAGATAAAACGAATTTTATGGCTTACGCCCGTCCCGATCAGACGCTTTGAGTCCCATACAGAACTTAATTTTTGCCACTGGTGAGCACTCGATCAAATATGGGTGTGTTGCAGTGCCGAGAAAGCAGCGACAAACAAGCTGTTATTCGTTGGTCCTTGTTGGCTTCCGACAGTGTGTGGGAACTTGAACTTGCTCAAACTGGGGTGTAGGTGAAGTCTGACTGTTCCATCAAAAACCTGGAAGCGTTCCGCAAGCTCATCAAGCGTTTGGTTTTTGTCCTGCTCTATAGCCACCTTCAAGATCTCGTCATCCAGGATCTGTGAGCGTCCACTGAGGGGTTCATCACACAGGATCTAATTTCTCGACCTGAATGTGTGAAATCAATGCCTGGCGGTGTGTACATTCACTGCATTATCCCCAAATTCGGCGATTTGGTTTGCCTGAGGTCAAATCATATAGCAAACAACCCCGAACGAGCTGCTTCGACACCTCCGTTTGTCTTCGCCACTACTCGAGTTATGATGTTCAATGCTCACACCTCACACTTCGATCGCTTTCCCAGCATCTGAGATACTTATTTTCGTATCAGTAATTACGTCTTTCCCCATGTGGCATCAAAAAAGGCAAGAACATTTTTGGCTACCTTCTAAATATAAAATTTAAAACTTATCTTTTCTTAAAGTTTGTCAAAAAGTGGGAACAATTGACTGTCTACAACTGTTACTAATATTCTCTTTTAATTTTATGTTTGTTGTTGAAATTCTGAAGTCAAAAGGTAAGAAGGAACAAATTCAGAAGACGAAATTCGCTGTGAAAGGTCGACATCAGTTGGTAAAACACAGCTAACGAGGACTTTAAATACTGACGAAAATTATTTGGGAACTTTCGTAGAGAATACAACAGCGAATAAACTACATTATTTTAGAGAGCTAGTCAGTCAAGCTACTAGCTACGGTAGTAGGAAAATCGATCTCGCTTAAATTAGCAAAGGTAATAATAATCACATCTAATTACGATCATACGTAGAGCTAGCGAGCGAGCGAATTTCCTTTGCAGCAATAAATCGAATTTATATACAGACACAAAACATTACGCTATATTGAGCAAGGGCCATTACATGTAACCGTGAATTATGGAGAGCAGAAAGTGAATATCATAAAGCAGAGAGGAACGCATGGAAGGTGGGTTGGGTGAGCGGGAGAACGCGCGGAGGCAACACAGAACGCCGTGTTTTAAATGCGTCGTCACGTATAAAGATTTTGTTGATTAAAACACACCAGGTTTTATTTTGTACTGCGAAATTGAATCAACTATTCTCTATTTGTCTTTCAAAATTGCTATATAAATGCTGTGTTCATAATAAAGAGACACTCACCGAAAATAAGAACCTTTCGAAAGATTGCTTTACGTACATTGAAATGCTCGTTAGATAAATGAAAATTCCAAAGTACTTGAAAACGCATTGCCGCTACATAAAATGAAGTCTAATTTAGTTACTCAGAGCGGTAATTAACCTTTTCTAAGAAAGTCTGTTTCTCAGAAAAGTTGGACACACTCCAATTTCCCCTCCTTGCCGAGTTTTCAAAGTAGATGAATAGATTTTCCCCTTGCCTTACAGTCAAGTGAGCCTGTGCTCAATCCTCTGTGGGGAAATTTGAATGTAGTGGTTCATAAATTACTTTAAACTGTAGGAATCTACTTCTTAGAACGTCGTCTTTTTTCGACGGAAAGCAAAATTGTGTACCATTATTGGTTCACCTTGTTTAGCAACCTTTGAGATCTTGTATTCTGGCCAAAAGGATAATCATTCTCATTCTAATAACGGTATTGTTTCTGCATCTAAGTTATGTGGCGTGTCACAAATTGCTAACGTTATGATCTTGACACTACATTAATAGTAACCTCATTGTGAACAGTTTTGGATACCTTTATGTGAAAAAAGAAGTACTTTGAAAGGTTAACATGAATTAAGGTTACAAGCCGTATGAGGAAGAATGAGAAAGGTAATGGCCATGTTCTTATTTCAAGTTACCATCATAACATTTGTCTGGTAAAATTTAAGGAAATCTAGAGAAAATTGACCAGGATGGCTGGTTGCAAGGTTTGAACACAAGACTTTCCAATTTTAAGATGATGACTGTGATAAACAAAAAAAAAAAAAAATGATCCTAGAAATTTTCGCAAAATGTTAACCAGTGAATAATTATCGAGGAAAAAGGTAGAGAAGATGAATGTTATGAGAGATACAGCATAAAGGGAGATAAGTTCAACTGAAAAACAACTTAAGATGCGGAAGTTCACAGACGAGAGCTATAGAGCCTGAGGGACAGACAGGAAGATATATTAGAATGTTTACGGATGTAAGGTTAAAAATGAGTTGCCCATCAGATGAAGGAGTCCTATGACAGCGAGAATTAAAGAAGGGGGTTCAATTGAACCCGTCTTAGGACAGAATCACTGAAGGAGAAGAAGGATTCAACAGAGCAAGCGCAAAAGTGTCCAAAATCATAAATTACCTTCTCGATCTTCTTCCCCGGATTATTTACCAAAGATCTTCGATCCTTAAGACGTGATTTAGGCTATTAATGACTAAATGATCCAAAAAGAAATTAAATAAATATCATTTAAAGAAATAAGTCTACATAAAAATTATAGACTAACTTCTTGTGTTTCCTTTTCTAAAAATGATTTCTCTTCTTGTCGAAAATGTCATGACAGATGAAACCTTGGACTTACAAAGTATTCTTCAGTTAAGAATATTTTTCTCCATCCAAAACAATATTATTTATCTTCTTTTCGTTTCTCTATATTTTCAAGATACAGTTGTAGTCTCTTAGATAGAAAAAAAATAGTATTAGAGTTGCTTTTGGTGTGGGCGATGACAGCGGTTGTGTTAAGATGAAGATGACTAGTGTTGCCGAGACAACAGAAGCAAATTCACACGTACAAACAGAGAAAGATGGATGCTCTAATTTTTAGTTTAAAATTTCAAGGAAGTAAAAAGAAGAAGACGACGACGAAAGGCAAACAACAGCTCGAGACGACAAGTCAGAGATAATAAATCAAAAAGTATGGCATGTTTCTTTGTCTGCTAAAGAAGATCCCTCTCCCTACATCTGTCTTTTCCTCTACTCATAAACTAAGACAAGTCTGACGAAACATAACATCAGTGCTGCACCCTGCCGACTAAAGTTATCATCGTAGTTTACGTACATTTTGTTCGTCAAACATTCTAATCTTATTTTCCAACAATGACTCGGAATTCTCCCGTATATCAAAAAAGTTATCTATGTGATCAAAAAGTTTCCGGACATGAAAAAGAAACTATCGTCAGACTCTCTCCTCGGAGTAAACTATTCAATTTGGGCATTAATGTGAGGTTGGTCTTCTATTAGAAACTTTAACTCTTCCCTTGTGGCCTTAACTGTGTTGGTAAAAAAAAAACTTTATTTTTATATGGGCCAGTTTAGTAACTTTGGACTTCGGCCCATCACGATTTGCCTTTAGCTGTTAAGTGTTAAAATCCACACCCATGTCCCTACCGGGACTCGAACCCGGGACCGTTGAGTCGATAGCCTACCGCCGCAGACCGCTCGACCACCCGGCCGGCAAACTGTGTTGGTAGATACCTGAACATTTCACTACTTGGCTTCATCAGAGACACTCTCACATTACTACTCAGACATCACTACTTGGCTTCATCAGAGTGTGTCTGATGAAGCCAAGTAGTTATTTAGTTGCTGAAACTGTTACACGCTATTAGTTTTTAATCTTTTCACGGTAATTGTTTCATTTTATCTGAAATGTTTATTTCAATAATTAATTATTCAACGTAGCCGATTTTAGTATCTGGAGAATTGTAGCTGTATATCAGAAATGTATTGAATAAGAAATGGCTTATTACTGAATCTTGTAGGGAAAGATACGTGCCGTTTGCGGATTAATCGGTAGAGAAAAGCGAAATTTGTGCTATAAAAATAAGCTTTTAAACAATGTACTGTTGCTACATTTATCATTAGCTTTGGAGATAAATCAGTTTGCTTTTCAGCTACCAAACGATGGAAATGATTTCTAGAAAATTATTTGTTTAAGATATTCAAGTTACATTATTGCATCTATAAAAGCAAGAAATATCAGCTGCTTTAGTATGTAATTGAACAAAAAGAAAAAAATATTGGAAAAGCAATTTTGGATTTCATAAACACTGTAGACCTTAATTTGTACATTTTTAATTTCAATTCATTAAAATTTGACAATTAAATTTAAAGACGTAATTTCATTCTGGAAACTTGATTTTGAAATTTCTGCAGAGTGAACGTAAGTACAAAAGAGTCTCGTAGGAGGTAATAATTTCTAAAAATAAACACTGATAAAACTGAGATTTTATGGAAGGTGAGTCTTAAGGATCAATTTCACAAATTATAAAAAGAAAAGATGACACATAAACGCAAGTATTAAGGCTGAAATCTAAGTAATGAGGTACTGCTATTAATACAATGTCATAGGATTAATGGTAATCGATAAAGAAACATAATTACCCAATTATAATAGACTATCTGGATTTGCCTTACACTCTTTTAAAAATTACCTTGAACTGGTTTCAGAGAACTTGTGAATCCAAATATAGATTTAATAACATGGGAAGATGATGAAAGGAGAAATATGCTACTGATATAGGTAAGTCATCAAAATGTGTTAGTTTCGAAAGAATCTAACCCGTCAAGTCTTATTCTGGAAAACAAATGGAATGTGGATTTATTTTCTTATTAAAAATAGGTTTCTTAAAATTTAGAAAAAAAAAGTTTTTATCTCTGCACCGAGAAACAATGTTCTTAAAACTGAGATGTCATCATTCTTATTTAATTAAAAATGAGAACATGTCGGTTTAGAAATGAGATCGCTCTCCATTAAAACTAAATAACAATGTTGATATCTCATTTATAAGAACATTGTTTCTCGATGCACAGATAAAAAAAAAATTCTATCAATTTTAAGAAACCGTTTTTTAACTTTCAATGGTTATTTTCATGATCTTGAACACAAAAGAAACTGCTCTAAGAAAATTCCAGATATGCAATATAGAATACGTTCTTTATTGACCTACTGTCTTATTAAGGTTCGAAACTTGAAACTGGTTGTTGTAACTGATTTTTAGTCTATTTGTCGTGAATGTTACCTAGGTAATATCAGTATAATAGACTCCTAGAAATTCAGGGTTGGATTTAACCCTGAAATATGCAATAAATTGCAGTGCCGTACTACAAGCTTGTGGCTCATTGGCACTTTAGAACGATATGTTCTCTGATTTATTTCATTAATATCTCAATATATTATGGAAGGAATTCGCTTAAATGCACAGCTCTCTCTACTGTAATGTGTTTCTTGCTGTGTGAAATAAAAATATAATTCGATAATTTAATATATATATATATTTATTTTAATATGTTCTTTTGCTCTTTCTGAGATATTAGGGGCGTGGTCTGTATACTATGTTATACAATAAATACATAACACTACATGTATTACATCCCGTTCATATGTAGTCTCCCTCTCTCTCACTCTATGTGTGTGTGGGGGGGGGGGTATATGTGACGATCATGGTGGATTAGCGCTGATTAAGTGATAATCAAATTCCTAAAAATAGGCCGAAATAAATTTTCACAAATCTCTAACCAACCTACGGATATGATAACAGTCACTAATTGTGGATAAACGCTTGGGAAGCGATGTGAATTCGAAGTGAGTGCCAGAACGTTGTATTCAATAGAGGTCCTGGCCGCTATATTTTCAACTCTTTCTCCCACGATTATACCAAAGTGTAAGACTTCACGGCCTTTAGTTTTAAGGCACTGGAACAGCCAGATATTAGATGTATAAAGTTTTAGACTGTCTAAAGAGTATGATAATACTTAGAGCTAAAATTATGGATGTGTCTACTCTGAAATCGTGATACATTGGAAATTAAATCATATTGAACAAAAGCTCAATAGACAGACGGACAGTGCAGGAATACGTTTGTGAATTTATCATCTGAACAGGACATGTCGCACTATGGTGCCAAATACCGAAAACGTGGCGAAAAGTCCCCAAAACAAAGTTGTAAGTAGGGAAGGTTTAAGTCCCTAAATAGTTAGGTTGGTACCTGGCGCCTTCAAAATGCGCGTTTACAACGGTCAGTATAAGCAGCTGACTACTTTAAGCTGCTGTAACCTCTCGTGAATGGCGAGTCGCATATCGCCACATTGAAACGCTATCGGTATTTTATATTCGACCGCGCATAGTATTTTTTACTGTTTACTAGTTTGGCATACATTCAAATGGAAAAAACTGTTGAAAGTAAGTATATTAATTGTTATTGTATAACTTAAACAATTAAAATACGCTTGTAAATTGTCGATTTTCAAATGTTGTGATGCAAAAGTCGAAAGTCCCACGATGTCCCACGATCAAATAACTTGTTTTTATGACCAAAATCATTGTTTAACATAGTACTACAAAGCCTGAAGCCCGTTCGTGCCCGTTTTGTATTGTTCATTTTTAATGCAATAACGTTTCCTTTTTGGAGCCATTAAACATTTCCCTGGTTTTAGTTCTTCAAATAATTGTTTGTATTGTTAGTTTTGTTGATTTCTTACACCTGCCTCATAATTTTCCAAGAAATAACATTAAATAAAGAATCTGTGACCTCAACAATATTATAGATGCCGATTTCCATTGATATATTAATATTTTCTATATTTAAGTCCTCCATATTGGATCCGCCATTTTTTTTTTTTGAAAAAATAATGTCAAATTTCAATTCAGCGATCCCATAACCATTATTATATGTACGTTTTCCAAAAAAAAAAAAGATTTGCATTTATTGAACACATTTTTCAATTTCATATCCGCCATATTGGATCCGCCATTTTGTTTTTTGACAAAACAAATGTCAAATTTGAATTCAGCGACATCAAAAACACGATTGTAGTGAAGTTTCTGAAAAATAAATAATGTTTTCGACTTTTCGCCACGTTTTTGGCACTTGGCACCACTGTGTGTCGCCTTCTAAGATCCGTAATCACAGAGGGCAGTTCATGGATTATAGGCTACAATATATATATATATATATATATATATATATATATATATATATATA